>ML426563.1:180142-240409 GCA_005239525.1 Nicotiana knightiana | reverse complement strand
CTTGTTGAGCCTTCTCCATGGCTTCCTTAGTTTTAGCTATTTCAGCACTAAGGTCGAAACCCTCTTGACTCATTTCCATCAATGTGTCAAGGCGAGAATTCATATACGCCCAACTCACATCAACAACAACCACCTCTTCAAGATCTTCATAATCCCTTGCCCATACTTGAAGCTTAGCTTTCAATCCGTCCTTCTCCGCTTCAACAGCTTCATGGGTGGCCCTTAACGGTACAATCGACTCCTCCAGAGTTTGAACTTTATCTAAAGCATTACGAAGATCCTCTTGAGTACGGGTGAATGATACGAGCTCACCTGAGTATTCCTCCTTCTGCCCCAACAAGTTTTTTAAGTCTCTAATCTCCTCTGAGGCGCGGGATAGGTGCTCAACAAATGAGGACTCTATAATACTCTTGTCTTTATCAGCCTGACTGGAAGAAGCCTTCTCTACTGCCAGTTCTGCCGCCATGAGCCTCATCTGCCGCTTCAAGGTACTCATTTCCTTTTCTAAGGCATCCATGTCAACCCTTAGGCTATCATATTGTGCTTTCCAATTATCAACATCGATCTGCAACTCTTTTGTCTCCTGATCCGTATTTGAGATCCTCTTCATGAGCTCCATGCCTATAAGATTATTCTACAAGAAATAAACCAATTAGATAAACGAAAATGAAAGAGGATAACCTGCATCATACCTTCAAAAAGGTATGCACAACTTCATTGGCCCATGTAAAAGCACTATGGCTGGCTAGCTTGGTTTTCTCAGTGGGACCTATCAAAGGCTTGAGCCACACTTCAGGATCACCCATTTTCTTGAAAAGATTCCCCTCAGCTGGAACCTCTATTATCACCGGCCACATCTCTCTGCTGGAAGACCCTACTTCCCTAACGGAAGGCATGAAAGCAGGCAGAAATGAAGCAACAACAGGCACGAAGAGAAAAAAGGTTGAGGAACTGGAGAAGCCACGGGCAAAGCAGCAGGCACAGAGGATTAAAGAGTTGAGGAATCCACGGGCAAAGCAATAGTAGAAGCCGTAATAGCCAAAGGAGAAGATGAGACAGTTTCTCTTAAAGAAGCAGGAAAAACAGCAGCCAAAGGGACATCATCTGGAGCAAGGTCAAAACCTTCATGGAACAAGTAATCTACAAACTTATAAATGGGGGAATATGAAACATCTTCGAAGGTAGAGGGCTCAACCACATGCACGAAAGGCAAAGTCATGGGTGTAGACTCATCGTCCGAAACCACCCGCCTTCTCCGTGGCCTACGCACCAAAGCACCCTCTTCTTCTTCTTCTTCTTCTTCTTCTTCTTCTACGGAATGAGATTCACCAATCTTCCTCTTCGAGGAAGACGAACCAACAATAATCTCTTGGGCCTGGTCCAAAAACATCTTCGGGATAGATGAAGCAGATACCCCACAAGCAGAGAACCCTATCAAAAGGGAAAAAAGTTAAGCGACAAAGAAAGAAGAGGCTCGAGTAAGGAAAGAAGCAACAACAAAAGCTTCACTTACCGTGGGTCTTTACATTCTAACCGTACTTCCCAGTGAAGTACTTCCAAGATGTCTCTTCTAAAGGAGCAACGGACAACAATTTTTCTACCCAATCACGGATACTGGAGACATTCTCAACAGTACCCATGATTGCTGAGAAATGAAGAAACAGATACGGTGTTAGTAAAACATCTCAAGTCAGAACGAGGAAAAGTAAATAGTTGTGAGCTGAAGCGTACTCACGTGCACGATTACACTTATCAGGGAAGGGAAGATTTTCTTCACCCACTAAACCAACAGTGGGTACAACGACATACCAGAGGTACCAACCCCTATCCTTATCATCTCCAGGGGTTACCAACACTCTTTTATTCCTAGCAGTCAGAGTAAAAACCCCTTGACGAAACAAGGCAGGAGAGTAGAGATGAATAAGATGATTGAAAGTAAAAGGAACCGAGGCTAAAGAAGCTAAACACCTAAGACATGCGACAACTCACCACACAAGCGGACCAACTTGTCCTAAGCAGATATTGAAGAAACGATAGAATTCAATTATGACTGGATCAGTGGGAGGACTAAACCCTAGAGTAAAAGGGTACGTATAAACAAAATAGTATCCTGTCTTGTAAGACGTTATTCTTTGATTACTATTCGGAATGTAGACAGGGAAATCAGGCCTCTAAAAACACTCCCTATGAACAAGGGAAATCTGATCCTCAGTAATAAGGGTTGGATACCTTTCGACACTCTCAAGGGAAGAAGATTGGTCTACGAGAACTTGATTATCTCTAGCAAAGACAAACTCAGCAGGAACAATTTCGTCAACTCTAGGTTCACGAAGGCGTTCACCTCTATCTCTAGACAAAAACCGGGAAGCCCTAAACCTCGGAGAAACTAGAGACCTAGCGGAAGGAGAGGAAACTATCTGAGAAAAAGAAGAGCCTCTCGAAGGAGTGGATCCTAGACTCCTAAGTCTACCACCCCTCCGACTCCAATTTTCAATATCTATTACTTTCTGAGGTTGATTTGAAGAAGACATGTTTACAAAGGCAAGAAAAAGTTCTTTACAAAAGACAAAGTTAGAAAGTGTTTCGTGGAAGAAAAAGAAAGGTATATATACTTGAGGACAACCATCAAACATGGAAAAAAAGAAAAATGATGATGAAAAGTCATAATTGAAGGTGTCACTTCGGGACTGATGCAACCGCAAAAAGCCCTAAAAGGTGCTGAGTAAATGTAAAACCAATCCGAGAATGACACGTGGTATGAGCATTAAATAGAAGTGAAAATAACGCCTATGATTCAGAGAAGGATACAATGTTTCGAGGTAAAGCGGCGGCAAAATATTCCCGCCATAAATGAGTATCCACTTACCAAATATTAATCAATAAATATATGGTAAGTGGGAGGACTATCTGTATTGGTAAAAAAGAGTTTCACACGTAAGCCAACTCTTGACAACTCAGCCAGTTATGTGGACACAGGAGAACGCAACAGCTGGATGTGATTCTTTGAAGAGGTACGAAACAAAGAGGCACGATTCAATAAACCCTCGAGTTCATCAGCCATGGGAAACTCAACCTAATCAAGACAGGAAAGAGACACGGTTAGAATGAATCTGGACAAAGCTACGGACAGATTCAAGGACCCACAATTGATTACTCGTACGTTATGTAGCCGTAGCCGAATTACCATTATCCTTTGTAACGCCCCATTAATGTCATAATTAGTCATTAATGGGCAATCATAGAAAGAGTTGTACGTTATATCAAGGAATCTCCTATATAAGGGACGAGAGTACAACTTGTAAAGACATTTGATTTTTTAATACAATCTACTTTTCTTTTCTATATTTCTGCAATATTGTCTATTACTTATTTTTCTCTATTTCCTTGATTATCAGTAACCCGTGTTCATCCTAGAAATAACTTTAGTCAAAGGATCTAATTCTTTGGTTAAACACAGCCCACCACCCTACATCTATATGGTGTTTATCCACACCCTTCCTTCTCCAAAACTCCACAAAATAGTAGTAAAACACGCAGCCCAACAACAACACAAAACAGTCCGCTACAAGTGAATAACTCAAACTCACGGCTTCCGATCACCGTCCCGTGAGTTCTTACAAGTATAGAACGAATTGCCATGAATTTACAGCAGAAAAAAATGGATGAAAGAGAGCAGTAAACTTACCATACTTGTTGGATAACTCAACCCTTATATTGGTTCTTCAAACTCTAGGTTTTACCCCCAATTAGAACTTGAAAGAGAGAGAAAATCAATTAGGGTTTGTGGATAATTTTTGGGAGGAAGCTTGCAGGGGTTTAGGTCTGGTTATTTGTGATATACAATGAGGGTTATATTGCAGGAGATAAGCCTTTAAATGGGCTCTTTGTCCAACCCAAAATTGCCTCTTTTTGGGCTCTCATTTAACTAAGTATGTGACACACCTACTTGTCACCTAGCAGCATGTGCAGTCTCGCAACAATGCCTATATCTCTCTACTATGATGTCGTATTGATAAACTGTTTAATAAGTTGGAAACTAGACTCATAGATATTCAATTTGGTGGGTAGATCACTCCGTAATTACAAATAAATTGGGATAAAATCTTAGTAACATTTGACCTAAAGTTTAAATAAAATTATGAACATAAGTTGCGACACTTTTGTCGACTTTTGTTTCATAACTTGTTTGACTTCAAGAATTATGATACATATATTATATGATTCAAATACCTTAAAACACAACCTATTGAGAATATTAAGCACCCCTAGGTTTACCTAAAATACGGGTTATAACATCATTGATTCGTTTAACTTCTAATACTTGTTAATCACCCTTGTCGCGCCACCTCTTTCATCTCCTTTCAGATTAGTTAGGGTTTTTGACATTATTGGGACAAATCATTTCTTTTTGGAAAAAGGGATGTGAAGGGCTTGAAGATTCGCCACCTAACGAATTAAGGTGCGTTAAGGCACCTATTAAGGGTTACAATAACACTAATTGCATAACCAGAGATTGGGTAAGGCTTGAAATTAATCTAAGGGGAAGGTGTTAGGCACCCCTCAAAGTACACAACTGTGGTTCCCGGCCAAACAAACTTTGTGAATTTAAGCAAGTAGCAAATAAGCAGTCTAAGTATACACATGGTAGCAAGTAATGGTTTTGAAAAGATTCGCAGTCTAAGCACACATATGTAGGGGATAGGGGAGTCCTAAGTTGTTTATCCTGTAGGATCATATCAGTGCAATGCCCGATAATCACTCCTCAGTGAGGGGCTACACGTTGCATTAGTGCACAGGTCATCATATCCATATCTACCCTTTACCCACCCCTTAGCGGTTATTAAGCGAATTTATTTAGCGATCTCTATGCGTGCTGTTACCCGTACCTTCTTAATGGTCCTGGAGGAATTTAGGACCTCTAAGTATAGGTAGTTCTAGACAGACCCCTAAGGTTTTACAAGGATAAAATTCTAAGCGACATGCAAGAACAAATAGGACTGATCAGTTAAATGCAGGAAAATAGTTATGAGGCCCAGATTTACCTCCACAAGTAATGCACATAATCAGCACGTCTCAAACACAAACAAGAGGCAGTTTTATTAGACAGGATCCTAAGACAAGATATCTAAGTGAATGTTAATGCACAGAAATATGCAGCTTTATTTTTATAAACTCAGAAGCAGGGGCCTAATCAGTTTGCCTACTGATTTTTAAGCATGTTAACCTTTAGACAATTCTGAAGTTGTTTTTACCTAAAAGCATGTTGTTCTAGGTGTTACGAAAATGCAGGGATGATTATCAGTTTATTTAAAACATGATAAATATGTGAGACTATGTTATACCTTTTCATGAATCAATAGTTTAAATTAGGCATGGTCAAGCAAATGCAAACAAAATGCCCAATACATGATTTCTAAACGCACATAAACGACAATTTTATGTCAATGATCCTTAAATTAACAGAATTCCTAAGGCATGATTTCTAAATGCACAAAAGAGTTACAAAATGATTGAAACATGTTTTTTTAATGTACAAGAGTAACAACTTTTATGTTAACGTTGTTTATTTTCCTAGGAGCAGGATTTCTAAGTGATAAATATAAAGCATGGATGAGATGCTGAAACCGTAGACATGAAATCCTAGGAACATGATATCTAGTGCATGCTTGGCATGATTTGAATGAATACGTTGGTCCTAAAACATGGATTCTAATGCAGATAGAAATAATGTAAAGCTTAAAACATGCTTTCTACCCGGTGATATTAACATAACTATATGGCTACCCTCCCCATTTCACTAGCCATCCCCAATATCTGTTTACAATAATTATTACAAACCAATAGCTGAATGAATTACATAAATAGATAGAAAAGAAGAAGTTAAATTATAGGGAGCCTGAAGCAGGCCCAAATGTACCCTGAGGATACCAGATGTTCATAACCTCGACTGTCATAGTTTCATAGCTTTTCTCATGTCCGGGCGTGTCAGAGTTCCCTAAGGACCTCAAGGATCCCGGGCAGTGCTCACACCCAGATTTCATAACCAGAACTGAGTAAGTGCAGTGTGGAAGAGCCAACCCCAGTGCATCAGAGTTCAGAGGGATCTCACAGGAATCCCAAGGCAGTCACACACTGGAGGGGCAGAACCTAAGGACCTAAGAGTAGAGTGAGAGTGCTTGACATAGTTTTGAAAAGGTTTTGATATGAAACCATTATTGAAGAAGGACTCAATTGAGTGTAGAAGTTTTATGAAAATAGAGGGGTTGGTTAATAGTAAAATAGTTATACAAGAACAGTGTCAACCAAACAAATAACATATCAACCATAGAGCGAGCAAATTCCACATTGCTCAACAACAAACTTTCACACAGGGGAGTTGGAAACTGGGACACATAGGGCATGTACAGTGAACACATAACAGGCATAAACACAGAGGTTTTGTAGGGGGTTTATGGGATTAGGGGATAACTAATGGTACCAACACAATATGAGTTCCAGAACAAACAGTTGAGGGCATAGAATCAGACAACTTAAGGTGACAAAATTGCTCTGCAAAGAAAGGTTCATTCTAGAAACCAGACAAACATAAATAGAGCAGAGTCAGGCTGGGACATGCCACAAAGGGATTAAACAAGTTCATAAACATGCCGATCCTAAGTTGAATTAGGACAAAACTAATATGCTGAGTGAAGCAGTAATGTAAACAGGTTAATTACATGTTCAAAAGCTAAACAATGGACGAAAGTAGACTGATGATTAGTAAAATAAAGCAGTAAGTAAAATCATTGAGTTTGGAACTTGGATTTAAATCAAAACATACCAGTTAAAGAGAAACGGATACTAAGTATAGGGCAGTGGAGTGCAATAATTAGTCTTGGCTTGCAGCTGGCTAATTCAATTGAAGCAGCAAGTAGAAAGAAATAGCAAAAAGTTTTTAAGTGTGAGAGAGAGTTTTTGAACCAGTGAGTTCGTGTGTGTATGAGTCTAGAAGAGAGCATATATATATATAGCAGTTTGAAAGCTAGGTAAATAAGGTAAAAGTCAAAATTGTTCAGTGATTGAAGAACTCAGAATCAATTAGAGTAAAAAGTAGTGCAAGTACTCCTTCAATTAAGGGAGTTAACTTCAAAGGTAAAAGACAGGTAACAAATAATGAAGGAGATCATATATGGCTGAAATATAGCCAAGGAAATAATTCAAACACAATACAGGTATAGAGTAAGCGATTAAGGCTAGGTACATGAGGTTCTAATTAAGGAAATAACATAAGAGTCAATTAACAGTATAGTCAACCACATAATTAAGGCAAGAAAATAATTTAGAAGTCGGAAATCAGTAAAGGACATCAATCACAGGAAAACAGTAAGGGGTTTCAATTACAGCAAAATTAGGGATTCAATTACAGGAAATTAGGGATTCAATTACAGGAAATTAGGGATTCAAACAAAATAACACTGATTAAAGGAAACTACTACAAACTTCTGGAAAAAAACATAGTATAGGCAGGGAGAAACAAAATCAGAAACCCTAATAAGCATAATAGGGTAGAAATCACAGAAAATCAGGGATTCAACTAGAAAATGGTACCGATTAGGGGGAATGACCACAAATTTCTATCAATAAACAAAATAAACATAATATAGGCGGGAGAAGCACAATCAGAAACCCTAATGAGCATAACGGGGTGGAAATCACAGAGATTCAGAACATATTCATGAGAAACAGACATATGAACAAATCAACAAAGAAAGACTCAGAATTATAACATAGTGTTAAAACTAAGGTTTTATGATTAAAAAGCAATTTCAACAAAGGAGTCGTTTAAACATAGGAGAATCAGAGAACAACATTAAAAAGAGACCAGAAACATGTTTTGAAGAAGAGTTCCAGAAACCCTAATGGAAAAATAAAGTGATGCTTTGAGAAATTGAAAGGTTTTCACAAAACAAACAAAAATAACTCAGAAAACCCCCAGATCTGTTATAGATCTAAGAGGTACAGTAGAAAAGGTTAGGGTTTTCTAGAAGATAAACCAGAAAATAGAGAAACCGTCTTAGAAACCCATAGGTTTAGCCGGAAAACAGAAAGATCTTACTCGGTTGAGCCATGGCGGCCTGAGAATGGTGAGCACAGGCCCAGGGGAGGAATGAACAACCACTGGTCCCTTGAGGCCCTCAGGGTATCAAGAATCCGATCATGGGAGGGGAGCCACTAGGGTTAAGAGCGGTGGTGAACCACCATAATCAACGGCGAGCCAACAACGGCGGGTGGAAGCCATGGTTAGGCAGAGGGAGTTTGAGAGAAAGTGAGGGAGTGACGGCGGGTGAGGATGAGAGAATGAGAGGGGTTTAGGGGGTATAGGTTAGATTAAATTAGGAAAGGTTAAATCCGGGCCGTTGATCAAAATTGATCAACGGCCAAGATTAAATCAGCATTGGGTCGGGTAGATTTAGGAATTGGGCTTGGGGTCTGTTGGGTCAGGTATATTTAGATGTTTGGGCTGGTCCACTTAGGCTACAATTGAAATAGAATATGCTATTTGTTAAATACCCAATTTAAATTAATTAAAATAACTTGTAAAATAGCTATAAAAATGAATTTCATTCATAGAAAATAGTTTTAAATGATTACTTGGTATTTAAAAATACAAATGACTAATTTCTGGTAAAAAATAGTACAAAATTATATGCTTGGGCTATAATTGCAAAGTTATTGCAATTATAGCCAAAATGTGCCAAATTGGCTATTTATGGAATAATTTGGTCTTAATAGGACCATAAATAATAAATTAAATCAAGAAATATTTTTGAAATCATTTGTGATGTAATTTTGTAATTATTTATTGGAAATAAATATTGGACAAATTGATAAAAATGTAGAAAATTTATGGAAAAATACCAATTGCTACTATTGCATGATTTTGAAGGTATGTATGCAATTTAAAAAATATTTTGAGAAAAATTGGGTATCAACAACCCTTATACACTCTTGTATCATTTAAGACCAATATTAACTTCTTATCATCTCAAAGATAATCTCTTCTCAGATTTACGTCGACTAACTTATGACATGAACCAACGTACATGAATATGGGTTGTAACAATCACACATTAACGAAATCTATTTAAATCATCACTAAAATGGATACATCGTACTTATTATTAATGTTATATAATTTGATGGTACAACAACATACAAATTTAAAAATAAATTTCGTACAAATTTAATACAAATTGATATATCTACAATAATATACATGCTAAAAATAAATTTTATACAACTAATTATATAGTATACACTTATTTAAAATTTATCTACAATTTTCTTACATTATTTTTACCCAGTTAAAATACATCTACAACATAATACAACTTAATTTTTATACAAATTTTGTACAATATGTCTTTTTGTATATTTTGTATCTGATTTGCATATATTTTGTATGTGCTGTGTATTTCTTCATCTCTAAAATTCCAATCAAAACTTTTTCTCTTAATAAAATTTTATACATATCAATAACTTTATTTAAAAAGATTGTATTGATAACTTAAATATAAATTTACACAACAATTCATACCTTATACAACTATTTTTCAACTTTCATACAACATTCAGATAAAAAAAAATACATAACTACAACAGAATACAATTATACTACAACTTTACTAAAATTTTGTAATTATATTTTATGCCATGCGTGCTTCTTCTTCTACTTCTTCTTCTACTTCTTCTCCTTCTCCTTCTCCTCTTCTTCTACTTCTTCTCCTCCTCCTCCTTCTTCTCCTCCTCCTCCTCCTTCTCTTCCTCTTCCTCTTCCTCTTCCTTCTTCTTCTTCTTCTTCTTCTTCTTCTTCGTCTTTGTCTTCTTCTTCTTCTTCTTCTTCTTCTTCTTCTTCTTCTTCTAGTTTCAATCTGAAATTCAGTCAAAATCAAGTCTAATCTTCACCAACACTCTCAAAATTGAGATACAAAATTGAAATAATATTTTTTCAATAGTTTGCAACAACACCCAATCCAAACAAATAATGGCTTTTGAAAATCCAAATTCAAATTCAAAGTTTCAAAGTTTTTTAATGGCTGCCAATGATAGAGGTCAAACACCTTCAAAATTTATTGATTGACAATTTCAATTTAAACACCAACTATGCAACATGAAAGGAAGTTTCTAAATTAAAAGTCTATAGTAAAACTATTAAAATCCATTGATGAATTCCATTAAAAATACATACAACATGAAAGGATAAAAAATTGAGGACATCACAGGAAGAAAAATTGGGAAAAGTACAAAGAATGAGATATTGAGAGAGAGAGAGAGAGAGATAGCGCAAGAGGGAGAGAGAATAAGGATGAGAAATAATTTAGTCCTTATTCAATTTCTAGTATAAAGGGATACTCATTTAATTCCTAAAGTGTATACAATTGGTAAATAGTATATGCTATGTAATTAAATTGAAACTTGAGTAGGAAGCGTAATAATGTCTCAAATAGTATATAAGAAGGTAAAATAGTAACCTGGCCAAAATTACTATCCAAGTTGTTGCACTAATTAACATTAGTGTATGTTTCAAAATTACTGTTTGGATTTTATCCTTATTTTCAAAAAAATTGTGCAAACATAGCCTTTAAAATAATTACCCTTCTAGACAACCTTGGCTTAGGTCTAACGTTTGCTCATATATTGATCAACCGTACAGACAAAATATTAAATTGTCATCCTAAGTTTATAATAACTAATAAGAATTTCAGAATGTCGCTAACGTTTCTCATAAGATTTTTAAATTGTTCCGAGTGAATCTTTAGATCATAGTTTAAAAAGTGGAATTTTTACCTAGCTATACTATAATAGAAACATATTTATCACCTTTATTTAAGTTCCTTATTAATTACTTTGTATATCTATATTTACTAGTTATATACAAAATTGTAAAAAGAAGAAATTTAAGATCCCTTGAATCTAGCCTATCAGTTACATGACATTCAACCCCCATTCAAAGAATTCCTCCTACATTTAAGATTTTTTCCTTTTTGAAAGGATTACAAAATCATCTTTTCTCTTTCTCAACGATTAACCAAAATTATTCTTATCCATAGTAAGAAATCTCGCTTACCAAAATCTTGCTTGCCCAAAGTTAGTCCCTCCTACCCCCCTCCTAAAATTGCATATTCTTTTCCTCTTCCAAAGTTTTTAAAAATTTAATTTATTTCTTTCTCACTAAGCACCCAAAATCTCTATTTCTTATTGATACAATACGACAAAATTCGAAATATTGCCCTCGAATCAAGTTGTGGGTAAGTTTTGAATTTTGTTTTCTTTCTTTCTAAAATCTTTATTGTATACGACTAATATATGATACATTAATACCCAGAATAATATTCGATACAATACTACTACTATTATAATACAATTATATTAAATTTTTAGCGTAGAGTTGTGACTGAAACTTGAAGAAGATGAAGATCATAATTGTGTCATAATTTTTCAGAAATGTATCGCGATTGTATTATAATTGTATATGTATCATAATTGCTGCAGGAATTGTATTACAAATGTATGATAATTGTGTGTCCATTGTATATTGTTACGAGCAGTTGTGCATTCGGGACAAATTCCATAATTTGTATCACAAGTATGATAATAGTATATTAATTTATTAGTATTGAATAAGGTATTGCTTTGGGTATTAATATAACAGATACAAGTTAAATACAATAGTGATACAAGTATGATACATTTATGTTTTATGCATTGATGTATATGATATAATTCAAATACAATTATGATACAGTTATCATACAATTATCATAAAATTTCAGAATATTTTTTAATAATATAAAATTATCGATAATGGTGGAAAGAGAGAAGATGGAGATTCTCGGCGTAGATTAAAGGGTTTTGATGTAAAAAAAAAAAAAAGGAGGGAGAAGAGGAGAGGAGAAAAAAGGGAAATGATATAATTGAATCCCTTAATTGAAGACACTAATAATGGAGTGAGAGTCTTTTAAGAAGCAATATATACAATTTGTAAGAAAAACCTAAATACTTATTAAAAACTTTAAAACATAGATAAATAAATTTCTAATATAGTATAACTAGATAAAAATCCCTTAAAAAGTTCATAAGCTGTAAAAAATTTAAAAAGTGGTCACCTCAAGACAACTGTCCCAAAAGGGACAATACCAAATTTTTCTGAAGTTCTTGCATGTTGCATCCACTACTCCACTTTTCTTTCACTACATCCTTCATTTTCTTCGAAACCCCAAAGTTTCAGAGAGAACACTTTCTTATTCGGGAAGTTAGTTATGTGAGACAAGAACTTTATAAGAGTGTTTAGGTCTCATTTATTTTTTTTAAGATTAAGACGTCTGAATCTGAATACACATCTGAATACACATCTGAATATCATGACATGTATTAAGATTAAGACATCTGAATCTGAATACACATCTAAATATATTATGATGTGTATTAAGATCAGAATATAAATAATTAAAACTGTTTGATTTTTAACATCTGAATGTATAAAATATTATTTGAAAATTAATAAACATAAAATTTAGATGAAATAACTAATCTTATATTCTATCAATAAAATATATAGTTTTTAAAAATATGATAGTTGTTGGTGGTGATGGCTAACGGGTGAATGCCGACTGGAGACGGTGGTTGGTGATAGTTTTAGTTAATGATGGCGGTTCATGCTAGTAACTAGTAGTGATTGATAGTGGTGGCGATTATGATTGAGGATGGTGGTGGTGGTTGGTGATAGTTAATAATGACGGGTGGTGGTAGTAGTTGTGACTGAGGAAGATAGTGGATGGATAGTAGTTGGTTATAATGATGGGCAGTGCCGACTGTGATTGTTGATAGTGATGGGGTGGTCAGTTGTGGTTGTTGATGGTGATGTAGTGATCAGTTGTGATTGTTGATGGTGATTGTGGTTGTTGATGGTGATGGGGTGATCAATTGTGGTAGTTGAAGTGGATGAGTGTTGATTGTGGGTGAGAATGATGGTGGTCGGAGTGGTGGGGATAGTGGGGGGTGATGGTCGATAATGGTGGCGGTTATGATTGAGGATGATGGTAGTGTAGTGGTAGTGGAGGTGGTGGGGTAGTGGTGGTGATAGCGGCATGGTGGTAGTTAATAATGATAGGAGGTGGCGACATTTAATAATGAATATGTGATAGCATCTTAATGAAATTAAGTTTGTGTTATAGATCTTAATCATATAGACCTATTCAGACTCATTAAGTGGTTGTGAAGTAAAAAAACAAACACACTTAATGATTAAGATCTGAATAATTAAGATTCATACGTTAAAAACAAACGCACTTAATGTCTGAGATCTGAATAATTAAGATTCAGACCTCCATTAAGTGCAAACAAATGAAGCCTGTTTGGTTTTAAAATACCGACATATTTGCAACTACTTCATATTACAAGGGTATTTTGTGTAATTTACCCTAAATGTTATTATACACAATAACTAAGTAATATTACTAACGAACAACACTTGCATCCAAATACAGTCGCTAATAAATGTTATTTTATACAAAATACAATAACTAATTAATATTGTTAATGAACAACAGTAAAAATAGAAAGGGAAGGTGATAGGAATTACATTACACGTTTTGTTTCTCTGTGAAGTGAAAATTTAGAGAACTGTTCCACAAGTTCTGCCACTATAGAACTATAGAAAAGAACATTTTGTTTTTTATTTTGAACTTGTTTTTCAGACAGTTTTGTATAATTTGGATTACAATTATTGACATTTCACCTTCTTTCGGCACTAGATCCAAATTTCCAGTACTAGCCAAATACGATCCAGTTAAACAATTTTAACTACAAAAAGAAAAAAAGAAAAAAAAGTTCCAGAAGCAGGTTTTATGTCATTCACTTGCATGCATCCGAATAAAGGAACTTGAAAAACTGAGAAAAATAAATTGTTTCCCTGTGGTGACAAAGGCACTATTTGAACTGCACTGTACAATTCCAAAGCCAGTGACCTAATGACTGCAGCAAAATTAGGTTCTCATCCTCCTCTTTTGAATTTGTCAAGGAAAGGAAAATGAAAAGAAAGTTTCCTCACAAGTATGAATCACATCACAGATCCAGCACCCTTCACACGTTTGCCTATAGTTTTGACGGGAAATTTGAAGGTAGAACAGAAGCAATTAAGTAGCTCGAGAAACCGAATGAGAATGAATAACATCTTCTTCTATTGGGGTTGGAAGACCAAACCCCAAGCGCCCAGACGAAACAAAAAGGGAGACGCAAGTACCGTTCATGTTTGATCTGCAGGAGCGTTCCAATGCATTTTTTGGTTAACCAAACATTCATATTACAAGGGTTAAAATATGAATAAACTTAAAACAGCACATTTCATTCCTAACCGCAAAGCAGTAATTCTCTCAGGCTAAAGGTAATAAATACGTCTATAGAGCACTTATGCTAACAAATGGTAGTTTCACAACCCCATGAATTAGAGAAACAATGTATGACAACCTAAATTGTTTGTTCCGAGTATGCCAAACATGAAACAAGCAATTCATTCTATCATGGGGTAAAATGCGACACAATGGGGAAAGTTTCTACGCTTAATGACAATATAGGTCTACTACATTCTATTGGATAGACCGAAGTTCACCCATACAAGTACCTACCTATGATGATCAAATAAGAACACAGTGAACAAGCGAGGTCACAAACGCATTCTCTAGCAAGGTAACTTATTTTTTTCACTGAACAAAGATGCTTCCCAGCAAATATAAGATAGCAAACAAGATATTGAATTGTTCCAAGGGTTTAGGAAAGTAAGCGGATTAGAACTAACTGCTATGCAAGGGATTAGATAATATGCGCTGGATGGAGACAAAACTATATATTTTCAAATAAATAGGGATGTCGTTCAAGCTAAGATGCAATTCTAGCTTCACCCAAACGAAGCAAGAGTAGGAACTACTTTGACGTCTTGTCGCAGGATCTATTTTTTTTTTCTTTTCATGATAATAGCTACCTAGCACTTTCATGAGCGAGTTTCAGTCTGACGTATGACGCAGACAAAATAGTATCTGCAAATTAATAGGCTGAGATTTATGTGTTTGTTCAAGTCTATAAGATGACTAACTTACAACCCACTTAATAAGAGACAGAAGCATGAAGCATTAGAAGTATGATAAATACACCCTCTGGAAACCATATGGACACCAATATCAGGAGAATTGTACCATAGCATGTAGAATCCAAGAAAACATGGTGTGCAACAAGTCTAGAAGGTTCTGAACGAACACAAGCAGCAAAGAAGAATACATATACACAGTGGAGAGCATGTAAGTTGAGGCATTGAGAATAATTGTTACATTAATTAAAGGTTCTCAAGCAATTGCAGATCATCGTTACCTATTTTCCATTTACATAATCCAGAAGTCTTTTGTCAAGCTCAAAACGCCCACAAAGAAGTTTCTGCAGTAAAGAACTTGCAAATCGCATCAGCACAGAATTCCAGCATTAACAGAATACGCATAACTGAAATCTCGCGAAGGACAAGTTAAAACTGATTCTAAGATGCCAACTTCAAGTACCTATATTTCCACTAAAGAAGGAATAAGATATTGCTAAGTATCATGTTTCAGAACAAACAAATACAGCACAGAGAGCAAAACTAACCTTGTTTTCTCGCTACGAACTTCAACAATCACAATATGACTCTATTCACTGTGCTTTACGTTCTTATTTGTTAGTTGTTTCTCTTTCTGTTATTTCAATTTGTTTTTATCAAAATATTTTTAAATAATTTAGTTGTGAAGTTTGAAAAACAGATATTCAAAGTAAACACATATTTATGAAATGCTCAGCCATCGAGAAATATTTCTTTGACAAAAAATCCACAACCATCGTATAAGAGAACCACTTGGAGATCGAGGGGGTAAGAGGCTAGGAGGGCCAAAAGAGGAAAGTGTTCCATTGTCCCATTCCACGTGATTGCACTGGGGGAGGAGAAAAAATATTAATGCGGAGTTATTTTGGCAGGGAAAGCATCATATTTTGGTTGTGTTTGAACTTTTGGTAGAATTTTTTAAAAGTCAAAAGGATTAATGAAGTCATATATTAGAATGTGTCTGAGATACACAAATCTTATATTCATTGAACTAGGTTATCAGATATTCTGTATTTAGTAGAATATTTACTTACCTTGTCAGGAGTAGAGAAGAATTATTTGACATATTGTTGCGGCAAAGATCAGTTGGACCAGACTATGAAGTAGCCCAAATCTTCACCAGCACACGATTACCTAATTTGTGATCAGGTGTTAACGAAGAGAATGGGTCTCTACTTCTCTTCTATGGGTTCCCAGGCTTACTCAAGGAAGGGTCCTAATTAAACGAGTCATGTATGGAAGCTTTTTGTAGGGAACTGGACTTAGGCTAACATTGGCTAGTCCTAAGACTAGGAAAGGTTGGAAAGCAATAAGGGATGCGGCAAAAAAGCGGGAAAATAACTGAAGCCAATTGAATTTGACTGATCAGTTGTGCATATACTATATCCAGTGCAAGATGTGTTATACAAGAAAAGATAGTCTTTAACAGGCTCAATCTATCATCCAAGTCGGAGATGGTTCCAACGAAAAACAAATTATTAACGTCACGGAAACAGAAAAAGGCACAAACAGTTTAAATATGCAATAGGATATATTAGATCCACTTGGGAACAGAAAGGGAAGGCGGACGACTCAGTTGCACCATATATGGTAGCAGAGAATACCTTCGTAATGGTAGGACCAAAAACATATGGCTCAGGATCGAACTCTGGAAAGCGTGCAACCTCTATAGCATTCTCAAATAGAATGTACACTGGAAGTTGGTTCAAGCTTCCTACATTAGATCTCCAAATGAACCAGTCAATAGAAAAGTCAAACTAAACAGAATTAGCACTCCAACACCACAAAACCAATAAATCCAGCTCATATAACACATGTAATGGTAGAATAAACAATAACACACCAAGAGGAATGCCGATTTTTTCAGCAGCATTAGGGAAGAGTCCAATATCAACTGTCCCAAAAGATAAATTTGCGTTTGAGTATCTGTTCAAGAAAATAGATAAGAAAGCGCATCTCCAACAAAAAAAAAAGCTCTCAAAATGTTCAAATTTGGGTGAACAAATAACTAACTTCACATCATAAAATGCTTCTCTTAGGTTTGTATGATAGTTTTGATCATAATGAAGCATAACACTCACGTTATTGAGAGTTCTGGGAAAAAGGAACTTGTGCATACGCAAGCCGGTGTGGAGAAAGCACGAAATTCGACCTGCCATAGGTGACTATCAGTAAAGTATAAGAGGGAACAAATACAGAGATTGTATTAGTTAAACATTCTAATCAAGCAGCATGCTTGCTCTATTTAGCATCATTTACTCATTCATTTACTGTAATTTTGAAAGAATTCAAACTAAATTTGCTAGTTTGCTTCTGTAATAGATACGCGGAGGAAAAGGGAGAGTATGAATTGACGGAGAACACTTAGGCACAACAAGAATAAAGTTAACAACATAGTGCTGACAACATTACAGAGCCAAGAACATTCAAAGTTCGTTTGCTCAACGACTCAAGGAATACAGGATAACGCAAAAGCTTATATAGCAGAAAGGAAATTTTCAAAGACCAGGTCGTTGTAAGTTTCTGTTCACACAAATACCTTTCAAGAGTATGCATCAAATCTCCTAAGCATTCACAATCAACATTTATGCTTTTTACCTTCAGAGGGTCACAACGCTAAGTAGAAAATACCGATAAAAAACTGCAGAGAACCAACCAGCCAAAATCGTGATGTATTCCCCTCAGTAAGCAAAGTCTCCAACTGCAATGGTGTCAAATGATTTGAAGAACCTGGACATTTACATTAACACTCAGTGTACCTTTCTATTTTATTTTTATAAGCACACTCCGTGTACCTTATTATGCTAAGATAACTATAGAAAAAACTATTGTAGCCTCACAGGAAGCTTATCTAAGTATGATAAACTAAACAATAGGAGTAGCAAGAGTACCTAGTCCTTCATATGGAGGCTGCTGCGCTATAATGTGTATAACTGGAAGGAAGAAATCGACGCAATGAAGAATTAGATAACATTACCAAGTTTAGACGATATTCTCAAATAAGCGTAACAATGAAATTGGAAATGTTAAGAAAGTCAGTAAGTCATCCATCTACTAAATAGATTCTTTGTAGTGCTTATACATGGATCGCATTATGACAACAATCATAGTGCTTTTTAACCCTCCCATCAAGTTTCAGCTAGATTTTATCGGAAACTGAAAACTAGAGTAGGACCCACCTAAAAATGCCAATGTGTACCACAGTGCCAAGTGATAATCCAAAACTAAAGCAATGGCAGTAAGGAAAATCTGAAAAGAAGCAATTTTGAGTTAAATATTACCTAAGTAAATAATAAGAATTTAAGCTATAAAGGAACACTTGGCTGCAAATAGTAATGAAATTTAAAACCAGATTTCGCATAATAAATTTGATGTTCAAGGATGCACAAACTTAGTAAGTTAAAGATTGCAAATCAAGTTATCAAAAAAGCTAAATATTTGCAAATTAGAAGTAATTCGTTCTGAACAAAATTGAGTAATATTCAGTTATTTGAAAACATATTACGCATCATGATGACAGAGAGCAGAATAATATGAAGATAAAAAGAGTAAAAGAACAGCTATAACCTTAGCAAAAAATAAGGTATCATGAATGAAGGACTCCCAGCTTTCTGTCTTTACAATCTGTCATGCATAAAAGTAAAACAACAATGTCAATTCAACAAGTATACATAGATTTCTCCTTTTCAGGTCACAATCTTTACCTTCACAACAGCCAAGACGCAGTATGCAACAAACACTTGAATTTCCTGCCAATGAAACAGCAAATTGTCAGCATATGCACAAATGAAAGTATGAGTGAGTTATAAACTGAAACTACCCAAGGGCGTGGCTTAGTGGTCAATGCAGTGGCAGGAAAACCATAGAGGTCTCAGGTTCAAATCCTAGCGGAGTCAAAAAACACTAGTGTTTTCTTCATATATGCCTAATGCTTGGCGTGCAGAGTTACCCAGTACTTGTGCGGACGGGAGGTAGCACATACCCGGTAGGATAGTTAATGTGAAAATTTTTCAAACAAGTCTATTACATAGGAAAATCGTTCACATCATCTATTGTTTTGTATCAATATGGCTGCACATACAAAAAAAAACTTATGTAAATAAAGTGAGACTCAAGTAGAGAAAGGGCAAATACTCGTTTAAGAAGGAAAGAGTTGCGAGCAGGAGAGAGGAGCTGAGAAGCGGAGAATCGCATGGGGATGTAGGAGAAGAAAACGAGCAAGTGAAATAGGTAGTAAGGCTCCGACACCATCCGATTTAAAGATCTCACTGGATCGTAAGTATATTCCTGATTTCGTTGAACACACGGTCCGCCATTGTTGTTTTTTGACATAGCTTTTGCTGATGCCAATGATCCCACTTCTTATAGCTTCTTTGTTGAAAAACCCGAGATCTTTACTGAGTTTGTAAAATGCGAAAAGAAATCTAAGGCACCCAGCTTGATTAGATTTAAGAACTCGATCCAGTTAGTAAAGTGAGAGTTATTTGCGTTTTGCACCCTAATGTATGCAACCTTTTTAATATTGTACCATATTCTTTTTTCTTTTATTAATAACTCCCCAACATATCTATTTCGTTGCAAAATTATAGAACATATTCTCACTTTATTTTTCTCGAAAATTGGTAATGTTACATTAATGCATCAACATAACACATTATTCAAATGTAACCTAGCATCTACGATCCAAAGATTTACTTCAAGGAATAAAAAATCTAGCTAAACTATGAGCTATTTCTAGGAATATATACAAAATCAACATGATCAAACAAGTTGGTTAGCTCCCAAATATCATCATATATCATTTTCTCTCTCATGAAATAGCTACTCGTTTTGTCTTATAAAATCTTGATAATCTTCCAAATATTACTAATAGCACATTCAAAAGCCTCATTTCTATCTCTCATGAAGTAGCTAGTCGTTTCTAGATCATATCAACGACATTCTTAGGGTAAGATAAAATCTTCACAATCTTCCAACTCTTACTAAAACCACATTCAAAAGCGTTTTTAAGCACGTTTAAAAGCTAGTTTTATAGCAAGCACTCCAGCAGTCATGACTATGCAACACCAATATTGTCCTTTCTATCATCAAGAAAAAGCATACATGATTCAATCAACCAAGACAATTTATTTCATTGGGAACAAAGAAGGGGAAGGGAAAGGGAGAAATGGAAATCCAAGTAATGGATTGACATTCATATTTGGGGTATGATCCTGTCAGAATAAATATTACATCTTGTTTAATTTTCCTTGATAACTTCAGCTGTAGATTGCCTAAGTAGTAGTAATATAATCCGCCATAGTCACGTTATAAAATATGCTGTTAATGTGTAACCCAGACAAGCTGTACAACAAGATAAGTATATAAAGCTTCAAATCATTTAATAATCCAAGCTAAAACTATCTTCTGATACATACATTAGCATCAGCCATGCTCAAAATAAAGGCATACACACTGATAACTCATCATTGCAGGAAAACATAATTGATCTCAGGTTCTTATCCCCACTCTACATCCCTCCCCTTTTCGCATTTAGTTCGTGTATAATATTGACATGATATATACTAGTACTAGTACGTGGATTGGCAACTGTGTCGCCTTTCAAGCTAAGACATCTACGAAGTTCTTGTACCCATTCATGGCTAGTCTTCTTCAATCACCTCCCTGTTCTCTCCTTTACATGGACCATAAGCTCTACTACAAGCAATATAACACAGTAGGTTAACCACGCTTAATCCTGCAAGAACCAAATAATAGTAGTCGAAATGACCCTTGTTTATATTGCTTGATACCCAACTCTCCTGCCCTCCTCCTCTCGTCAATTCGTTGATAGTATTCATTATAAAGCTCCCTAGTAAGCTTGCCACTCCCATACCAACTCCTAATAGAGCAGAAGCTACACTTGACATGCTTCTAGGAAATTCTGAAATATAAAATTCGTTTTGGCCGATGGCATTCAGGGCCTCTGCAAAGCCAGCAAGGAGATTTTGGGGAAGTAGCCACATTGCTGACATAGGGATCACGCTTTGCGGATCATCCGAATACCCCTCCTTGATTGCAATACTTCTCCGGACACCTTCCACAACTGCCATCACTAAGACTGACAGGAAGGAAAGAAACATCCCAAACCCCATTCTCTCTTTCGTGCTGAAATGAGCAGGTTTCCCGGTCAATTTTGATGCTATGGGAAGAACCAAACGATCATAGAGGACAATCCAAAGAATAGCAGCGATGACAGCAAAGATTCCAAAGGAGGCAGCTGGGATTTCAAAGCTTGAACCTATATGCCGATCCATGGTAGTCGCTTGAAGTACTGGAAAAGAGGTCTGGCTTATATTTATGTTCATGATAGCTCCAGTCAACCAGATTGGAACAACATTGATTAATGCTTTCAGATCTTCTACTTGATCTACAGTGCAAAGACGCCAAGGATCTGTTGCTTCTCCATCTGGGCTCAAATCCAGCTGAGGATCTTGTACAATGCATGCCTTATTCAGAAACCTAAAGGCAAGAAATTGAAGATAAAACACAATACAAACAAGTATATCAGGAACAAAAAAACATCCTGTAGCTTTATGAATATTGAACAGCATGACATTAGGACCCTTAAAACAATAAAAAGCTGGAGACAGGAGCACATTGAGTTATATTTGTCATCAGATGAACTTCACAATTTCCTCTAGAGGTGAGAGAAGAGCAACGACAATAGAATGATGGATCACATAATAGTTTAGTTCAGGACGAAAGAGCATACAGGCTAAATAAGCAAAAAATAATTTACCATACTGATAGGTTCTTTTTCAAGCATCAGAAAGTAAGATGACCAACAGAAAAGCAAACAATTGGTAAGAATGAAGTTACCTTAGTTTTTCACTAGGAAGAACTATCACGGATCCTTTCTTCTGATGGTATAGTATATCTTCACTCTGTGACGACAATCTGAGACATCTCTTTCTGTAAGAGGCTACAATCACTTGAATTAACCCAGTGATTAAGCTCGATTTAGGCTTCAGCTTCACGTAGAATGGATTACCCAAAAATATTAAAAGAGATGAAAACAACATTAGCAAAACAGGAGCTCCAAAACCTAAAGCCCACCCCATGTTGACTTGGATATAAACAAGACACGTGAGAGCAACCAGGACAGACAAAGCATACACGGCATAGTACCAGCTGAAGTAGCTCTCTACTGCACGCGCATTTTCTTGATATACTTCCCGTTTCAACTGATCCGAACCGAATGCTAAAGATGAGGATTTGATTGCACCTGCTCCAATGGCAACGAGGCCCAAAGAGGAACACAGGAAGAAGAGTTGGAACATCTCTGCTGATCTGCAAATGTTGTTGGAACCGATACAGGGTGGAGGTCTTGCTTGCGGAATCACTGATGTCAGCCAAAACAGAAACATCCCCTTCAAAACACATTGAATATCTAGAATTATAATTGGTGAATTTACCAAGTTTAAGCAGATCATTATGATTCTTCGTATTACAAATTTGCAACAGATGGGTGATAATGATTTCTCCAATTCTCAAATTGTGAAGAAGGATCAAGCAATTAATGGTGATTGCTACCTCCTCCTCCTTCCCTCAAGTCAAAAGCTGATGGCTCAGTCGCATCAAATGGGAACACAGGTTGTGCTTTATCTGCGTGATCATACCGGTAAGCTTATGGCTGCTATTTCTAAAACTTTGGGTAAACATAGAATGACATTTGCTGAGACTACATGCTATTCATGTTAATCACAGCTTTGTATCAGAGGTGGATAATTGAATGTGACCCTAATGTGTTAGTTACAGTCATACAAGGTGCTGCAAACATACAAAGGCACTAAACCTTCTAACCTACAAGTTGAATTATTGTTATGGTGAGGCCAATCGAAGTAATAGATTACTTAGCTAAACAGTGCTCCTTGAATGTGGAGTCTGAATTGTCTTTGGCTGTACTAATAGCTGCTTTGCTAAGTCTACTTCGTTCAAATGCTGCTCAAGCTCCCGTATTTAGGTTCATTAAGCTTGGACATTATTCTCTCTTTACAATATACTCAAATCTTTTGCACAGAAGTATCCTTTCCTTCTTGCATTTACTTACATGTACATGCATCTATTTGTAAAGAGATTGGGGTTTGTCCATCTCTTTTAGGCATAGAGGAGGAAAGGTCTCCTTCCCTTTTGTACAAATTTTCTAAAATATTACTAATAGAATATCTCACCTAGAGCTCCAAGGTTGAAACTAGTTTCTTAGAAAAGATTATGGGAATATAATTAGGATTAGGACCTAAAAGGGATGGCTAAAATGGTTACTTCCTGTAACTTCTTACATATTGCACTTTGTACATCCCAGTTTTAGACTGACTGCACCATAGTCTGGCTTAATAGCTTTCTAAGCACTACCGATACTGTCTCAGTTAGCGCACCACAATGATAAACTAGACCAAGCTATCACACTCAAATCACAAGACCTGTAATTCATTAAGACGATCTCATCTGAAGGACCTTCTTCCTAATGTCTTAAAAGGCAATCAGTCAAATACAAGCTATTTGTAAGTTAAACAAAATAAAGAGAGGAAACGAGTTATATATGGACATCCATACTGTCGCCCTCATCTAAATGGAAGTGTGGTAAACAAGACTAATGGATGGGAAGGACACGTCTCACGCACGTAAGTGACAAACACTAGTATACAAATATAGAAGGTCCAGAAGATTCCATAAGGTTCATCATAGGTCATAATCAACCAACAAGCAATTAAAAAGCATGAACTTTACCACAACGGTAACAACAGATCCCAGTCCTATCATCTTGAACCGACCCACAAAAGAATCCGCCAGAAAGGCCGCAAGAACTGGAGCAATGTTGGTAGTTGCTGACCAGATGTAAAGAACATTGGACCCAGTAGTCATATCCATGTGATATTCATTCATCAAATACAGAATCAGATTAGGAGTTAGAGCAGTAGTCGCCGCATTCATCAAAGCCGCATTTCCTATTCAAAATCAGAAAAACAAAAGGCCAAACAGAGAATTAGAGGACTACCCATCTGTTTCATTGGAATCTCCAAGGGCAAAAAAATTACTCCCCCCGTCCCATTTTTTATGTGATGCAATTTGGCTGGGCACAGAGTTTAAGGAAGAAAAACTTTTGAAACTTGTGATCTAAAACAATCCATATCTATATATGTGGCTATAAATCATCTCATAAAGGTGACATGGGAAGCTTAAAAATAAATTATTTCTGAATATTAAAAAAGATAATTCTTTTTAAGACACATTCAAAACATTCAAAAGGAAAGTGTTTCACATAAATGAGGACGAAGGGAGTATCAAATTCAAGCTAGTTAAAGAGCAATACTCGCCGCCGCATTCATAGAAAACGCATTTCCTAACCAAAATCAAAAACTAAGAGATTAAACAGAGAATTAGAGGACTCCCAACTGCTTCATCGGAATCTCCACGGACAAAAACTACAACGAATTTTTTTTAAAATAAATCATCTCATAAAGTAAAGGTAAAATGAGAAGTCTACAGTTAAAGTGTTTCTAAATGTAGAAATGTATGGGCATCACATAATTTGGGACAAAAGGAGTATCAAATTCAAGCTCGATAAAGAGCACAAGTCGCCGCATTCATCAAAGCAGCATTTCCTAACTAAATTAAAAATAAAAATAAAAATAAAAATAGAAGATCAAACGGAGTATAAGACTCGCTTGTGCACACCTCAAGTACTCTACCAGGTACCTGCTATCTCACACCAACACATATATCAAGTAACTCTGCCCATCACCAATTAGTAGAAAGGAAGAAATTACCAAGTATTTTTTTTTCTGCCCCGTTAGGATTCGAACCCTAAACTTCATGATTCTCACCGCCCACCTCATCGACCACCAATGGGCCACACCCTTAGATACTACTCACCAACTATTTCATTAGAATCTCCATGGAAAAACATATTATCAAATTTAAGGTCGGTAAAGAACAATTACAGGTGTTTATCAAGAAATTAACACACAAATAAAGTTATTATGTTACAGGTACGACATACCAAGTATGAAAGGCAAGGTTCTGAAGCCACCCTTCTGAGTTTCAGAAGCATCTAGTAGAGGCTGTTCGATCATTTCGCCTTTTTCAGCTGAAGAATTCTCCATGTACGGTATCACTCTAGAGTCTAGAAAAGTCTTTATTTTTTTATGAGAATAAAGACAGTTACTCTGCGACAGCAACGAAGCGCATAACAATTTTAATACTAGTATATACTGTGTACAAACAAAGAGCAACAAAATCCCCAGGAGCTGGCGAGAAGTTATTTAACTTGACCCTACCCTATTCCGTGTTTCCTTTTTTCCATGACGTACGTGTCCATGTTCTCTCTCAATTTTTGTTACTTAACTCTTACTCTTTTATTTTTTTAAACCGAAAAGGGCTAAAAATATTCTTGAACTATTTGAAATAGCTTAAAAATATCTTTTATTTATTTTTGGTATCAAAAATATCCTTATCATTTATATTTTGGACCATAAATATCTTTTAAATCGTTAGTCTTGCCATTGAAACCGATACGGCAATCTAACTGGGTTAGATTTGCTTACATGCCATCCACCTAAGCAATCTAGCATGGCAAAATTATTATTTCAAAAAAATTATTTTTTTTCTGAAATTTTTATTAAAATACAAAATCAACACTTATTTCGAAAAAAGTAAAAAAAAAATTGGAAAATTTATTTATTTCAAATTGTTTTTATTAAAATACAAAATCAACACTTATTCCGAAAAAGTAAAAAAATTCCGAAATAAATAATTTTTCGGATTTTTTTTACTTTTTCTGAATAAGTTTTGATTTTGTATTTTAATAAAAAATTTCGAAAAAATAATTTTTCCCAAAAAATAATTTTGTCATGCTAGATTGCTTAGGTGGATACCATGTAAGCAAATCTAACCCAGTTGGACTGTCATGTCAGCTTCAATGGTAAGACTAACAGTTTAATGGGTATTTGTGGTCCAAAACATAAACGGCATGAACACGTTGGTACCAAAAAGAAACATAAGATATTTTTGAGCTATTTCAAATAGTTTGAGGATATTTTTGACCTTTCCTTTTAAACAACTTGATTCTCGCTTCAGATATTTCTTTTCTGAAATAATAGTATTATAATTATCCTTATTAGTAGTATTACTTATTCTATAGAAGTATTTCAAAACGTGGGACTTTCCGGTTATAAATAATGCTTAGAGAATCTAGTAAAGAGCTTCATTACTATTTAATAATCACATAAATGTCAACTATATAATTAAAGTTAAAAAAGAATTTTAAAATTTATGCACAAACAATCTGAGCACATGCTCCCTAGCGGGAGCGGATTCGCCCCTCAATATGTTATATTTTAAATTCTCTTCATACATTCAAAAGGTATAGCTTAGTGATCAAAATGGTTTAAAATATTTGTTAGGTTGTTAGTTTAATTCTTAATTACCACAATCTTTTTTATTTTTTATTTTTTTCTTCTTTTTGAACTCTTAACGGACCGCACCCTATCCGAGGTAGATCCAATATTTTTATGTAACGGAAGTATATTATTCTGTTCAATCAATGTCTCCTAAAGGCTTTTGGTGTTTAAAGTGTTAATTACTTTAAATAAATTATTTTTAAGATTTACACATATACATATACAAAGTTTCGGCCGAAGTTTATGAAATTCATTGACCCTTCACAGTAAAGAGCGAAATTAGATGAAAAGTGGACGGTATTGCCAAATTGACATCTCATCTTGTGAATATGTATGGACCGACCTCTTTATGCCTATGAGCGCGTGTTATGTTTTCGAAAAATGACTTCAGTTGATTTTCAAGAAGCGTCATTTTCCATTAAGGGGATTTTTTTTTTTTTTTTTTAGAAAAATGTTTTCTTGAATTAATAGTTTAGCCAAACATATGAAAACTAGTATGGATAGGCAGGTCCAATAACACTGCTAAACGATGGAGTACAAATTTTAAAAGGAGCTTATTTCATGATTTGTTATAAATAAAATTTTATTTAAAGTGAATGTCTATCTTTTAGAGAGTTTTATTTTGTGATTAAGTTATTTTTTACCTATAAATAAAGAAGTCTTACCTCATTGTAAAACATCTCAAAAATTCAATAAGAATTTCCTCTCCCTTTCTCTGCAATATTGATCTTGTTCTTTATTATTTCATAACACGTTATCAGCATGAGACTCTACCATCTCAAGAAGCTCTTTGAGAAAATTAAGGTATAACTTTTCTCCTCTTTTTAATTATGACTGACATTATGAAAAGAAAGTTCGTTGCCCTTGAAATTTTGGGCAAGAACTATATGTCATAGGTGTTGGATGCTGAAATTCATTTAGATGCAATGGGCTTTGGAGACGCCATTAAAGACAAAAATAAAGCATATACCCAAGACTGTGCTAAGACCTTGATTTTCTTGCGTCATCACCTTGATAAAAGGTTGAAAATAAAATATCTCATGGTCAAGGATCCACTTATTTTGTGAAATGGCTTAAAGGAAATATATGACAACTTAAAATTGATCACTCTTTCACAAACACGATATAATTGGACTCATCTAAGACTCTAAGACTTTAAATCTGTTTATGAATATAGTTCTGCAATATTTAAAATTACTTCTAAATTGATATTATGTGGAGACACTATTAATGTTCTCTGTCAAGTTTTGTTACTTAACTCTTACTTTTTTCTTTTTCTTTTTTTACCGACTTAGTTCTGACTTCAGATATTTCTTTTCTGAAATAATAGTATTATAATTATCCTTATTAGTAGTTAATTAATTATTCTATAGAAGTATTTCAAAATGTGGGACTTTCGGGTTATAAATAATGCTTAGAGAATCTTGTAAAGAGCTTTATTAATATTTTATAACCATACAAATATCAATAATATAATTAAAATTAAAGACGAATTCTAAAATTTATGCCGAAACAATCTGGGCACATGCTCCCTATCAGAAGCGAATTCGTTAAAAATTACATTGTATATATAAGGTAAATTTCAATTGGTACTTTTATATGTTATATTTTAATTTCTCTTCGTACATCCAATAGGTATAGCTCAGTGATCAAAAGGATTTAAAATATTTGCTAGGTTGTTAGTTCAATTCTCACTTACCACAATCTTTTTTAATTTTTAATTTTTCTTTCTTTTTGAACCCCTTAACGTATCGCACCTTATTAGAGGTGGACTCAGAACTTTTATATAACGGAGACGTATTATTCTGCTCAACCAGTACTTCTTAAAGGCTTTTGATATTTAGGGTGTCAAATACTTTAAATTAACTATTTTCAGGATGTACACATATACAAGCCTTGGACCGAAGTTTATGGAGTCCGTTGACCCCTCACCATTACACATAGGCCCGCCTCTGCACCGTACAATCTTTCAATTTTGGTTGAGGAGGGAAATCATTTTCGGGAATAAACTTTGATGTTTAGTTTGGTGGAACTTTTTCTTGTCCAAACTTATAATTTTATTTAAAGAGGACCGTATTGCCAAATTGACATCTCGTCTCGTGAATATGTATGGACCGACCTCTTTATGCCTATGAACGCGTATCATGTTTTGGACTCGAAAAATGACTTCAGTTGATTTCCAAGAAGAGTCATTTTCCATTTAGGGGAAATTGTTTTCTTTAGAAAAATGTTTCTTCAATAAAAATAGTTTAGCCAAACATAGGAAAATTAAACAATATCCTTCATACCAAGCACTTCTAGTGTTTTATTATGCCAAACGTAAAAAATTAAGTAGATGTTTTCTCTGTTATTTTCGTAATAACTATGGATACTAGTTTTCCACAACATAGTTGACCTTTAAATTCCATCGCAATAATCACACATACAAAGCTATGGCTAATTGACGTTTTATGCACATTTGATCATCCTTATTTGCATGCAAAATTACTATAGGTGTTTTGTCAAAAATGCATTAATCTTTTCTTTAAACGAGTTGATAAATGTGATGAAGGGTTAATCCTAGCTAAGCTTAATGACTGTTAGATCCGAGAATTTAATGTCGAATAGAATGAGTTTATGTATCGCAGTAATAAATGCAAGTAATACGTGTATGATAATTTTCAATGAATACTCAAGGGGAGTTGTAGATTAAATGCATGTAATGACAATAAATGTAATAAAAAAGAATATATCACCCAATGTTGAGTGACTAGGGCCGATCAATTCTTTGTCAGTAGTATGGATAATGACAAACGTGGATTAATACAAGATTCCTGGATCTTGTAGATGAAAAGGTATCATCAAATTCAAGAATTAGTAGAAAAGACAAGTTTAGTATATTATAGTCAAAATTACAAATGTATTTTCTTCCAGAGGGTTCCAGATCCACCCCATTCTCTTTTTCTCTTCCTATATATAGGGAACATTCTTTTGAACCCCTAAAAAAGTGCAGGCTAGAGAATATTCCAATTCTTCCTAACCTAAGCATATCTTACCGTTTCTATCTACTCCTCTGTTCAACCAAACGTCGGCCTCCCTCGAAGGAGGCTCCTCATAGTTAAGTCTTGGCCGACTTAGATTTCGACCACGACCAACGAGGTTATC
Source organism: Nicotiana knightiana (assembly GCA_005239525.1). NCBI lineage: Eukaryota > Viridiplantae > Streptophyta > Magnoliopsida > Solanales > Solanaceae > Nicotiana > Nicotiana knightiana. Next base: position 210,667 of record ML426563.1, on the reverse strand, counting down.
AAGTTCGGTCTGAATTTCGACCAATACAGTTAGTCCCTCCGTTTATTGAGGCAGTGGCCCTCCACGCCCTCGATGAGCAGATTACATCATGATCGTTATGAGAGAAATTTGGTCGTGATGGTTGGTATGGTCGAAGCCAGATTGTTGTTTTCTGGCGGGGATGCGATTGGCGTAGGTGACGTCATATGTCATCATCGTCACGCGCGTCATCATGACATGTCTTCCCGATGCAGAGTCTGCACTGTTGTTGCTTCGATTTTGGTGCCATTGACGGCTTTCGACCTCGATTTTGATGCCACTCAACCCTATAAACAGGGGAGAGGGGTTCCTCATTTGAAATTTTCACCGTTTTCCTCTTCTTAAGCACATATTTTCTCTGTGAGTTTCTCTATTTCTTGTGGTTTCTTCACTTCTGATTTTCATTCTCTCCCAGTCACCAGCCCCTTTCCCTTATCTCGTTGCGTGTATACCATACTGTTGGTACGTCGACTTCTGCTCATAGTCATGATGAAGTATTCGATGCCACCCCTTTGTCGGTGGTCGTTCCTCCTGCTGACGAGGAGGCTTCGGTTGAAGGAGACGACGACTTTCCTATCTTTGAAGAGGTGGTGCCTAAAAACCCTGCGGTTAGGAATGATTTTCCTAAAGAACCTTCCCCCTCTCCTGTACCCGAACTTTCTAAATCGGGGGAGGCCGAGTTAGCTGACATGCGGGCTAAGTACCGCATTCCTCCTCACGTGGAGATCATCCTTGGGGAGGGCGATATAGTTCAGGTTCACCGGTCAGGGTACTGCACTTTTTACTCTTACCCATTCATGATCGACTACACCCTCCCGCTTCCTCAGTTGGCCGAGGAATTTTGTCGCTTCTATGGCGTTTTCCCAACACAAATTTCTGCTTACTTGTATAAAGTCTTTTTAATGTTGGCTAAGTACGCGGAATTGGCTGGTTGCACGGTCGATCTCCGCCACCTACTACACTTGTTCTCGCCTACCTTCTTCAGAGGTACTTTGATACATTTACGGCATCGCGGAACGAAGGGATTGATGGTCGGGATGGATGATAAGGCGAGTCGGTTGTTATGGCGTAAATAATTCTTCATTAGAACCGAGCATGTGGTGGCAGACCCGACTGGGTTTCCTGAGAAGTGGAATTACAGTCGTAAGTATTTCCTCGTACTCTCCGTTATTCTTTGTTGTTGTTTTTGACAGGTCCGCTGTCTTTTCGTTTTCAGCTGTGAGGCGCCCCCTTCTATTATCTTGGATATAGAGGATTGCGTGACTCGTGTGTTTCGTCATATCGTGGGAGTTCGTGATTGGGCATCTTTTCATAAGTGCTACGGGCCTAAGACCTCGTCTCGTAAGTGTACTTAATTCTCTCTCTTGTGGCTTCACCTTTTATTGTTTTCTGACTTGACTCCCCGTTGGTTTCAGGTCGGCGGATTACTAAAAAAGCGAAGACCACTGCACTTGCCTTTTGTCAGAAGGTGACCTCGGCCGCAATGGATTTCTCTTTAGTCGAGTCTGTGCGAGGTCAGGATCCGACTCCGCGAGTAGGGGAGCCCGACACTTTAGATGTTGTTGTCCCGGGTGAGGTCCTATCTAAGAAAGTCCTCCTTCTTTCCGCTGAGCCATCTCATGACGAGGAGCCGTCGCCGCGGAAGAGGCAGAGGGTATAAACGGGGAAGGCCGTGGTTGTTGAAGAAATGGAAAGAGTCATGGCTCTTGAAGAGGGGCCTGGGTCATTTCCAGCCGTAGAGGCGGCTATTGTGCCGAATGCTGTTGTGAAGGAGGGGTCTTTCAGGGTCGAGGGAGCTAGTTGGAGCAAAGAGCTTATGCATGTTGTCGAAGGTGGCGCTTCATCGACAACGGCAAAAGATGGTGACGTCTCCGCAGGGGATGCCGACTCCGGTTCTGACATTGAACTCGAGGAGGTACATGCCTTCATCGAGACGGCTACTCGTGTGGAGATAAGTACGGAAGGACCCTGATCTCCACATAGTTATCCTAGTTGATTACAACCTTTTGGTCGACACAGAGCGTGTGGCACCGTCCTTTGCCCCTCTGTGTGCTGAGGAGGAGAACAAGATGTTACAGACACTTAAAGATACCTCTCTCTCTCTCGGCATATCGGGCATGGCCCTGTGGGTGAGTTCTTCCTTCTGAGTTTTTGCATGTTCCACTGATATTGTCTTGCTTTGGCTAATCTATTCCCCTTTTTTGTCTGTCAAAACCTCATCCTGGAGATCGAGCGCGATCGACGAGAGGAGGAGAGGGTTGTTCTCTATAGAAGGATGGAGTCCAAGTATAGAGATTACCGCTCTAAGTACCAGAAGGTGGTCAGAAGTGTTGGTGAAGACGGCCAGTTCCGAGAGTTGCGTGATGAGATAGGGAGGAAAGGTGAAGAGCTGAAGGAGAAGGGCGAGGAGTTGATGAAGGATATTAGCCGATGCAGTGTGTTGGAGGAGATGGTGAAGTCCAAAGAGGACGAGCTTGGACTGATCAAGGGGATAATGGCCGAGAACACAGAACTCCAGGCGCAGGTGGCGTCCTTGTAGGTTGAGCTTGATCAAAGTGAGGCGAGAACTGCCGATTTGAGAGTCGAGCTGAGTGTGAAGGTCGGGGAGTTGGACCTGGCTGAGAGGACTAGGGTGGCCTCAATGGTGGAGGCGGCAACTTTGGTAGTTACCCTACATGTCTGTAGGCCTGAGCGAGCAGGTGAGGCAGAGACATCATCGCTTAAGCTGGCGAGGTTGGAGGAGCAGGTTGGGAACCTAGAGGTGGAGCTGTCCGGGCTGAATGAGCAGATCATGTTCCTGAAGGCCGAGAAGGAGCAGCAGGCCCTACCGTCTACTTCTCAACCTTCTGCCGATGTGAATGTATTGTGGGAGTTATATGAGATGTGGGTTTACGCTGAGGCTCAGCTTGACGTGTACAAATCTTTGAGGGATGCTGGGAAGGTTTTTGAAGAGGAGCTTACCGATGTTCGTGTTAAGGCGCGGGCAGCTCGTAAAGCTTGTGGTTGTGCGCTCGATACACCTGGCGGAGAAGATGATGAAGATACTGTGGATGGGCTTACTTTTGATCCTTGGTATGATGACGAATATGCTGATGGGGATGATGCAGTGTAAAACCCTTTGTACTTAGTTTTTGGTTATTTTGCTAATTTTGTGAGGCCGTACTCGAGCCCTTTGTAAGAAATGAGTAATGTAACCCGATCCATTGTAATGGGATGGTTACCTTTTGTTATATACCTTTGGACTCACGTTTTCTTGTATTATGTTGTGATGCTATTCCCGGGAGGCTAATCGTAGACTGAACTTAAGGTCAATGTTTAGTAGAGCGCAAGTAATTCGAGTAGGGTTGTATGTAAGTGATTCGAGAGGGGTCAAATGTAAGTGATTTGAGCGGGGTCGAATGTAAGTGATTCGAGCTGGGTCGAATGTAAGTGATTCGAGCGGGGTCGAATGTAAGTGATTCGAGCGGGGTCGAATGTAAGTAATTCGAGCAGGGTCTAATGTAAGTAATTCGAGCGGGGCCAAATATAAGTGTAGAATTTAGAGCGATTTGGAGTTGTGCGAAAAATGCTGCATGTTGCTTTGTTTATTCATTTCATTGTAGAATATTACATGCTTTGTTTGGTACATACATTTGAGAAGTTCTATATCTACCTAGTCCCTTTATCGGTCTACCTGGAGTAGTCGATAGGCAGAGAGATGAATAACGAACTTGGACTTCGAGACCCCCCCTTCATCGCCTCATAAAAATCTCCTCGGTAAAACCCAACTAGGGATAAAAACCCGGGTGAGGGAAAAAGAGTACGACTTGGAGGACGTCTGTTTTCAGAAGTTGAAGTACTTGAGGTGAGCGATGTTCCAATTGTTTGGTAGTAGCTTTCCCTCTATTGTTTCTAGTTGGAATGACCATTTGTTAACTGCTGTTGTGATTTTGTATGGTCCGTCCCATTTGGTTCCTAGCTTTCCCTCTTTTGGATATTTTCTTGCTTGTGTTTTGGCCTTGAGCACGTAGTCCCCGACTTTGAGTGGTCTGACTTTGAACTTTTTGTTGTAATATCCTTCTTCTTGCTTTTTTTGGGCGATCGTTCTTATGTAGGCCATATCTCTTCGCTCTTCTACTTCATAGAGGTTTTGCCTCCTGTTCTCGTCGTTGCTTGGTCCGCTCTCATTGGAGTATCTCAAGCTTGGTTCCCCTCTCTCAACTGGTAAGCTGCATCAGTCCCATATACCAATGAGTATGGAGTTTCCCCTGTGCTTGTCTTTGGCGTAGTGCGATATGCCCATAGCACTTCCGGTAGCAGCTCTGGCCACAATCCCTTGGCGTCTTCGAGTTTCTTATTCATGATGTTTAATATTGTTTTGTAGGATTCGGCTTGACCGTTTCCTACATGATGATATGGCGTGGAGAGTATTCGCTTGATGTGCCACTTTTCAAAAAATTTAGGGGTCTTTTTCCCGGTGAGCTGTGGTCCGTTATCACAGCTGATCTCCTTGGGGATGCCGAAACGGCATAATGTTCCTCCATATGAATGTAATGACTTCCTATTCCCATATTTGGGTGAATGCACCTGCTTCTTCCCATTTGGAAAAGTAGTCTGTTAAAACTAAAAGGAAACGTACATTACCTCGTCCTGCTAGGAGTGGTCCTGCGATGTCCATTCCCTATTTGATGAATGGCCAGGGCGATGTGAATGAATGGAGGTGCTCGCCCGCTTGGTGTATCATAGGGGCATACTTCTGACATTGTTCGCATTTTTTGACGAAGTCGGCGACTTCCTTTTTCATGGTGGGCCAGTAGTAGCCAGCTCATATGAGGAATCTGACGACGGCTCGGTTGCCGGTATGGGCACCGTAATAACCCTCGTGTACTTCCTTGAGTACTCGTCTTGTTTGGTTTGGTCCCAAGCATTTTTCCAAGGGGACGCCGAACGTCCCTTTGTATGAGTCGTTGTCGATGAGGTTGTACCTAGCCGTCTGCATTCGAAGCTTTTTGGCCTTTTTCTTGTCTGGTTGAAGTGTTCCCTCCTGCAAGTAGGTTATAATACGGTTGTGCCAGTCCTACGTTAAGTTTACAGAGTGTACCTCAAGTTGGTCTATCGACGAGTGGAGTAGTGTGACTACGCTCTCTTTTCCATTCATGCTTTTTGTTGCTTCTGCCAGTTTAGCGAGGCCGTCTGCCTCGGCATTTTGAGATCGAGGTATTTGATCGAATTTACATTCGTCGAATTTTGGCAGTAGATTATGGATTTTTGTTTGGTGCTTTTGTAGCCTTTCCTCCTTGATTTGGTAAGTCCCTGTGACTTGGTTGACAACGAGTTGTGAGTCGAATCTGAGGATGACTCGTCGTGCTCCGTAGTTGAGAGCTAGTTTCAGTCCTACAATTACGGCCTAATATCGGCCTCGTTGATAGTCATGTCGGGGCACCGTATGGATTGGCGGATGGCCTTGCCCATTGGGACTTCAAGTACGAGTCCCGGTCCAGAATCTGATGCGTTAGAAGCGTCGTCGGTGTATAAGACCCATGGGTCGGGTAGGATGGGAGCAGTACGAGAAGTTTCCTGCTCGACTTCAGGCATTATCTTGGGTTGAAGTCAGGACAAAGTCAGCTAGTACTTGTGACTTTATCGCGGTTCGCGGCTGATATGTGATATCGTGCTTGCTCAACTCGATGGCCCATTTCGCTAACCTTCCCGATAGTTCGGGCTTATGTAAGATGCTTCTAAGGGGGAAGGTCATGACTACCGATATGGGATGACACTTAAAATAAGGTCTAAGCTTTCCTAAAGCTATGACCAATGCCAGAGCCAATATTTAGAGGTGGGGGTACCTCGTTTCGGCATCGACCAGGGTTTTACTAATATAGTAAATTGGAGATTGCGTACCTTTATTTTCACGGACTACACGACCAAATATACCAGAAGGCGTTCGCCGGGTTCTGCTTTGGCGAGCAGTGGAGGCGAGGATAGATATGCCTTTAGCTCCCTTAAGGCCTCAATGCATTCCGAGTTCCGCTGGAGCCCGTTGTCTTTTTTGAGTACGTTGAAAATTTTTTGGCATCTATCGGAGGGTCGTGAGATGAATATCGACAGGGCGACAATACGGTCGGTCAGTTTTTGTATCTTTTTCTTGTTGGTTAGTAGTTTGGGTATTCTTTCAATAGATTTAATAATTTGATCTGGTCGGGGTTGACTTCTATGCCTCTTTGTGACACCAAGAAGCCGAGGAACTTGCTCGAGGTCACGCCGAAGGCACACTTTTTGGGGTTTAGCTTTATTCCATAGTGCCTTTGTATATCGAAGGCTTCTTTCAGGTGATCGATATGATCTTATTTCCTTTTGGGTTTTACTAACATATCGTCTATGTATACTTCCATTGTTTTTCCAAGTTGGTCTTTGAACATCATGGTGACCAGCCTTTGGTAGGTTGCTCCTGCGTTCTTTAACCCAAATGGCATGACTCTATAGCAATACGTCCCTTGGTGAGTTATGAAAGTGGTCTTTTACTGGTCTTCCTCCTCCATGAGGATTTGGTTATACCCTGAATAGGCGTCCATGAAGCTTAGCAGTTCGTGTCTCACCGTTGCATTGATGAGTTGGTCGATGTGCGGCAACGAAAAAGAGTCTTTTGGGAATTCTTTGTTTAGGTCTGTGAAGTCTACGCACATGCGCCACTTCCTGTTTTTCTTTTTCACCATGACCACGTTGGCAACCCATTGGGGGTATTTGGATTCTCTGATAGAGCCGTTGGCGAGTAGCTTTTCCACCTCCTCGCAGACTACTTCGTTAATTGCAGCGTTAAATTTCTTCTCATCTTCCGTACTGGTGGATAGAGTGGATCTACATTCAATTTGTGCGTAACAATGTCCTTCGATATACCTGGCATATTTGTATGGGAGAAAGCGAATAGGTCTGCATTATTAGTTAGAAGTTTATGAAATTTACCTGGTTCAGAGAGTTTGTGGCCGATGTAAGCCTTTTTTCTGATGTCGTTTTTATCTATTTGGAGGGGGTCGAGGTTTTCTACCGTTGACCCCGTGGCCTTCACGATGTCGAGGTCCTTGATGACGTCGTTTTTCTCATCGGATTTGGGCCCCGACTTTGGTAATTGCTTTTCTTCTGATCCTGTTCCCTTTAACTGTTGAGTGTATGTACAGTCTTGGGAAATGAGATAGCATTCTTGGGCCGTGCGCTGTTCGCCTCGAATGCTGAATATCCCCCCACAGAGTAGGTAACTTGATTACTTGGCATAAGCTGGATGGAATGGATCTCATAGCGTGTATCCACGGTCGTCCTATGATGGCATTGTAGGCTATATCCTGGTTCATGATATGGAACTTTATCTCTAAGGTGAAGCCCCCGGCCAGGACGGGTAGCGTTATTTCTCCTGAAGTTTGCTCAACTGCATTGTTAAAACCTGTCACTGTTATGCAACCTGGTACTATCTTATCCTCGAGCCTCATTTGGGCGAGGACTCGGGGATGGATAATACATGCACCACTCCCATCGTCGACCATTATTATTTTTACATAAGTATCCAAATTTGTAAAGTAATAACAAGAGCATCAAGGTGAGGGAAAGTCAAACCGTGGGTATCTGACTTATCGAAGATGATACTGTCTTCGAGGTCATCATACCGTGTGTGTGTGATTGAACACTTCAGTTTATGTGTGGTGGTGAACTTTACGTGGTTGATTGCGGCTTCATCGCCCCCGTCGATGATCATTTGGATGGTGTGGCAGGGGAGGGTGGCTTCGGAGAGCCTTGGTGTTGTTCTCGTCCTCGACCGAAGTTGGCTTTTCCTCGATCACTCATCAACTCTTTCAAGTGCCCCTGGTTGAGCATGTTCACCACTTCCTGTTGCAAAGCTATGTAGTCTTCGATCTTGTGACCTCGCTCCTGGTGAAACTTGTAAAGAGCGTTCGACCTTCTGGAGCTTGGGTCGGATTTCATATTTTGGCCACTTCAACTTAGGGCAGAGCTTCTCCAGTGCGTACACTAACTCTAAAGGGGAAGCACAAAAAATTATGAGTAGATAAGAGTGGGGGCATACCTCTCTCACTTCGTTGAGTCCCCGTATTTGGCATGAACTGTCCTTCTGCATGGCGTCGCACAATGGCCGTTCTGACATAAAGTTGATTACTGTCCCGGTTGGGACGTGGTCCTGATTGATATCTTCGACTGTCATGGCGACGGTCTCTTCTCGACTCTGTTTGGACTGACGCTAGTCGTTGGGTTGGGCCGTTGAGGTCGTCCTCGTCTGCTCGAACCTCTGCACAATAAGCATTGTGGATTTCTTCCCAAGTGGTGGGGGTATTTCATGAGTCTGCTCAGCAGTTTTCTAGTCGCCCTCGACCCATTTCTGTTCAGTCCATTTTGGAAGGCCGCCACAGCCATCCTTTCAGATACATTTGGTAAGCTCATTCTGACTCTGTTGAATCGGGCGAGGAAGTCCCTGAGTCCCTCTCCACGATTGTCTAATAGCGAATATATCATTCACCCTGGCTTCAGCTTTCTTGGCTCCAGCGTGGGTGGTTACGAACTTGTCGACCATTTCCTCAAATGTTGTTATTGACCGCGCTGGTAGCTGTGAATACCATGTTAAGGCTCCCCCTGTAAGGGTTTCGCCAAACTTTTTCAGCAATGCTGACGATTCTTGTTCCTTTGAGAGGTCGTTGCCTTTCACTACAGTGACGTAGTAAACGATGTGGTCTTCGGGGTCTGTTGTGCCGTCATATATTCTCAAATATGGCAAAATTTTGAAGGTTTTGGGTATGGGGTGCGGAGTCGCTTCTTCGCTATATGTTTGTTCGACGAACCGGCCGACGTCCCGTTTAGGCAGGAGTTTTGGGGCACCGGGTATCTTGTCGACCCTTTCCTAGTGTTCTTTCATTTGGTCTCGGAGTGCCTTGTTTTTATTCTCCATTTCTTCCATTTTCTTTAGTATGGTTGCGAGTGTGTCATTGTCTGCATCAACAGTGGTGTTAGTATTACATGTTGGACGTGGAGGGGGTTGCTCGTTAACGGCTGCAAGATCTGTTTGTACAGCGTTCGGAGTTACTCCTTGAACTGGCTTGTCGAGGAAGTTGTTTAGTGTACTTGTCAGCCATGCTTCCAGTAGCTTTTTCACTGCTGGTGGTGCTTCTTCGGTTATGGACGTGGAAGCCTCCCTTTCTCTAGCGATGGTCGCACTTCCATGAGGGGGAGGTGAACCGCTTCGCCCTGGTGTAACGCTTGGTGTCACAATTACTTCTTCTCCACCATCAGCCTCATTGATGGTGCTCATGAGGTTGGCGGTGACATCCGCTATAGCCTTTAGCCTTTCTTCTCCTTTTTCTGCCATTGTTAGTCCGCACGAACGAGAAAAGGAAAAAGATAACTGTTGTACGTGTATTTCTTTTAGATCTGACAGAAACTAAAGATCTTAACTATAAAATCCTTACAGATGACGCCAAATTGTTTTGTCAAAAATGCGTTAATCCTTTCTTTAAACAAGTTGAGCAATGTGCTGAATGGTTAATCCTAACTAAGCTTAATGACTGTTAAATTTGAGAGTTTAATGTCGAATAGAATGAGTTTATGTGCCGTAATAATAAATGCAATTCAGATGTGTATGATGATTGCCAATGAATACTCAAAGAGAGATGTAGATTAAATGCATGCAATGACAATAAATGTAATAAAGAAGAATATATCATCCAAATGTTGAGTGACTAGGGCCAATCCAACATTAAAGAAGAATGTGTATGTGTTTTCTTTCAGAGGGTTCCAGATCCACCCCCTTCTCTTTTTCTCTTCCTATATATAGGGAACATTCTTTAGAACCCCTAAAAAGTACAGGCGAGAGATGGAATATTCTTCCTATCCTAAGAATATCTTACCGTTTCTACCTACTCCTCTGTTCGACCAAACGTCGACCTCTCTCGAAGGAGGCTCCTCATAATTAAATCGTGGCCGACTTAGATTTCGACAACGACCAACGTAAGATTATCAAGTTCGGTCCGATTTTCGATCAATACAATAGGCATAACAGTTTCTGCATACACACATTTAATTATGACTATTTATGTTCGATCTAATATTGAAAAATAGATAAGTAGACCTTTTAAAAATGACACAAGTTAATTATTTTGACATAGGAGATTAGTTCCTGTATTACTAAATATTTTTCACTTTTTTTGCTTCTATTGATATGAATTTAGTGAATTTTAACCAACATGGAAGAGTATAATTACTATAATTTCAATATGATGAAAATTACAGCTTATTATATTTTTAATGTATCTGCATATCTAAATTATATAGATATAAAATTTAATCAAAGAAATAATTTAATTCAAGATATAAAAATTCTCAATAAGCAAATTTTTTAAAATAAATTGAAATTTATAGATTTTTAACTTAGGTATAACATGTATTTACTCTTTCTTTTAAAGTTAAACCCAACTTAAGTGTTCTATTCAGTTTGAAAATTTAAATAGAACCACTAAAATTCACTAATAATTCAAAGTGGGGGATTCGTAGTCGTACCCTATATTTATGTCACCTTTTAACTTGTACCCTATTTTTAAAAATTATTGATTTGGTGGCCAGCTGACAAAAAGTCCGTAATAATATGACAATTACATCCCTGACAAATCGTATTATCTTGGCCTTCATCTGGCTCTGTGGTACCCTTCTTTCTTATAGTATTTTTTTTGGTTGCACATAGTATAGCTTTTACAGAAATATCTAAAATCTAATTCTAAGTTTGGTAAAAAACATTTAAAAAGCAGTGAAGATACTAGAGCAAACTTAATGCACAAACACTTGCATGGAGTTGTTTTACCTTGAACCTAAAATTTCATGTTAATGTAACCTGAAGTTGTTTCATGTTGAAGCTAAAACTTCATGCTAATATAGCATGAAGTTGTTTTACATTAAAGCTAAAATTTCATGCTAATGCATGCTGAAGTTATTTATCCTGCAGTTTACAGTTTTGTCATGAGTGCTGAAGTTATTTAGTTCATTTGCTAAAACTTCAGTTTAAACATGCTGAAGTTATTTAGTTCATTTGTGAAAACTTCAGTCTAAACATGCTTAATTTTTTGTCTTGCAGAATGTAATTTTCTAATAGGTTTTTACCAATGCATGCTGGAGTTATTTAGTTTATTTGTTAAAACTTCAGTTTAAACATGCTGAAGTTATTTAGTTCATTTGCGAAAACTTCAGATTAAACATGCTTAAGTTTTTGTCTTGCAGTATGTAATTTTCTAATGAGTTTTGGCTAATGCATACTGAAGTTATTTAGTTCATTTGCTAAAACTTCAGACTAAACATACTTAAGTTATTTATTTCATTATGCTTAAGTTATTTAGTTCCTTTGCTAAAACATCAGACTAAACATGCTTAACTTATTTAGTTCCTTTGCTAAGACTTCATGCCAAAACATGCTGAAGTTTTGTCCTGCAGTCTACAGTTTTGTCAATACTCCTGAAGGGCGAAATCATCTTTTTAAAATGCTTTTCACAAAAAGAAAAGAAAAGAAGGGTACCGATGTAAATGAAAAAATAAAATGAGTATAAGTTAAAAGAGGGCGACCAAATAGGACATACCATACAATTTTTACATTCGAAGTTTAGTCAAATCGGAGAAGCCCAATACGATACCCACGAATGAAGCTTATAGAGATTCCAATGTAGTTACCTATCTCACTAAGTTTCACAATATTTTTATCGTCAGAAAAATGCGGTCAACTAATAATTCCTATTTGACTTGCAAGAGACATTGCCTAAGCACAATCAACCACACGATCAGTTGATGAATAATCATACTAACTAGATACGTGGAGCATAATCTTAACGGTATCTGGATGGTGCCAAACATTAATATATTAAGGGACACAGTTAGAAAGAAGTTTGGGTGAATTGGCATCAATTATTTCTTGTTAAATAGTATTTAGATGAAAGGAATACCATTCTAATGAAAGCCTTAATATTTTCCATATATCAATAATGTAGATGGTATAATAATTTAGAAAATGCAATATTGGATAACTTCTATGGTTTTAGGTATGGAGCTTGCTTGCTTCTATGACTCATGTGAATTGACCTGTATGATCCATGAGGGGGGAGGGGGTATATAACACTCGTAATAGTTGCTACATTTTGGATGTGTTGCTTTCCTAATCAAGACTTATATAATTATCGATTCTTATACGACGTTTCCCCATACATAAAGTTAAAGATTGATAAGTTTTGTTTCTAGCACGGCCAATCGGCCGGCTACATATGTGGAGACAAAGGGGATTACTTACGCCAGCTTCCCCACCATGTGCAGGGACCGGGGCAGGAAGACCCGTTTAGCATGTGAAGAAAATTTGCTAGACTAAGAATAGTATAAAAGGTAGTGCAACTCTCTTCTCTTTCATTCTAGGAGATATCTTCCACTTTAACTCAATCAAAATGCTCTCAAACCCCTTTTAGAATTCCCAAACAGTCCAAGGTCGAATCAGTGGAGAACACCGTAAGATCTAGCATGAAGAAGCTTTGAAATCATCACTATAATATCAATTATCTTGTTATATTGATTTCTAAAGATTCATCAGAGATAGATCCGATCACCAAAGGAGCATAAGAGTTCAGAAGGTGTAACTAGTTCTTGAAAAAGGTATGCAAGACAACCTTCTTTCTTGGCATGATTTTGTCTCTCTCTAAAGAATTTATGTGTGTAAGACTAGTATGTTCTAATACTTCTCAATAATGTTGGTGCTATTCTTGTACATTCTTGCTGGTAGCATTTCTTTTAAGTCTGAGGTGTTCCTAGATAAGTATCCCGAGGATGAAGAACACAGTTATGAGAACTTAGCATATCTTGAAAATGGGTCTTGCATTGCATTTTTATATATATATATATATATATAGATATGTATATTTTACTTTACTGAGCCACGCTATAGACGGTCGGGCGATACCTATTATGCAACCACTAATCAGGTGGGCATGATGAGATACAATTTGAAATACAACCGAGTTCCTGTGCGACTGAGTACGATCGAGCTCTCTATGAGGCCGAGTACAAAATGTTATTCTATGAAATACTACCAAGCCCTTGTGTAGTCGGGTACGACCGAGACCTCTTAAGGCCAGGTACGATGCGATGCACGTATAAGACTTTACCGAGCCCTCAGCAAGGCTGGGTATGATATAAGATGGTGTTCCCCAAATAGAGGCCGAATAGTATTAAATCATCTTATACTATACTTAATGCAACGCCTCAATGGGTGGTTTAACTTTGTACAAAGTTTGCCTACTTCTAAGATTCACAGTTTTCGCAGTTAACGCCTCCAGTGGCTTGTCTCATATTTAGGGTGAAATCATACATTCATGTATCTTATATTATGTCTTTAATTTACATACCTTATTAGCCTTACATACTCAATAAATTTTCTGTACTGACGCCCCTTTTCTTTTGGGCGTTGTGTTCATGCCGACAAGTATAGATAGACCTAGCAACGTCCCTTCCTAGTAGGGTGTATCTTTTAGCTGTCGATTGTTGCACTCCACTCTTCCAGAGTAGCTGTTCAGAGGTTGATAGGTACTAAAGTGTATGTCCCAGTCATTTTTGGCTATGATGGGGCCCTGTCCCGACCAAGTTATGTGTTATGGTGCTCTTAGAGGATTGCAAACCAGTATTTGGAAGTATGTAAATATTCTAATGTTAAGATTTCTCTCACAGTCAGTCATGATCATTTGAACGTCTATACGGAGGCCTGATTGGCCCAGATTTTATGTTATAAGGTCTAAGTATGAACATCTGTTCACACAACCCCGTGTGCCGGTAGCACCTCCCAAGGTTTGGGTGTGACAAACTTGGTATCAGAGCAGGTATGTCCTAGGGAGTGTGCAAGATGTAGTATAATCTTGTTTATGGTTATGTATCTAGAGTGAATACCTTTCTTTCTTATCTAGATCGTGCGATAGAGCCGATTCATAAGTGTTCACTTCTAATCCTTATCTTGTTTATGTTTATATCGCTGCCTACCATAAGACATCAAGCAATTGTTCAGGGATTGAATGAAGAAGCAAGTGAAGGTACCAGTCAGGTGCCGCCTGCCCCTACAGGTTAATATGAACCTCATGATGAGGCTGATACTTAGGTTTCAAGGAAAGCACCACTACCCCCAGAATAAACAACAAGGAACTAACGTGCCCCCGATCCCTCATCCGGTTGCTTCTGAACGACATCTAGATATGGGGGTGCAGTATAGTTTTTGATGCCTGTAGTGGCCTCCCAAGCCCAACGACAGGTCCCAACCACTTTAGATAGGGTGGTTAGCGCGAGAGTTCGGGATTTCATTAATTTGGACCTCCAGTATTCACCAGAACAGATCTAAACGAAGATCCCCAAAATTTTCTAGATCGGATGCAGCGGACATTGCAAGTTATGCATGTCACTGATACAGTCTTGACTCATTCCGCCCTGCCTCTTCAACGACTATTTTAGGTTCAAATATTGGTTCCCTTTTATCTCGTATGTGTTTTACCGTACCTCTTGTGCTTCACACATATTTTAACTAAAATATTCCAATTGTCATTTCCTCATTGTTCCACGCATCATGCTCTGTCAGTTAAATATAATTCTATGTGTACCATTTATTTACATCCAATACAGATAGTCCCCTCACTTACCGAATATTCTATAATTAAATATTTGGGAAGTGGTATGTATTTATGGCGGGAATTTTTTTCCGCCGTTTCCCAAACATCATTGTGCTTTCTTAAAAACCAACGCGTCATATGCCACTTCCATTTAATGCATATTCCACGTGGCTTTCGATGATCTGATCTGTAGCACCCAAGCATTTTATGGTTTTTTTTGCGGTTGCGGCTGTCACGAAGTAACGGTTTCATTATGACACTTCATCATGACCTGATGGTTAATTCTTCTTATAAATACCTCATATGCCTTCGATTTTACGAAACCTTCACTCTATAGTGCTCTTCTTCTTCATTCGTCCTTCTTTTTCAGTACATATTGCTCTGTTAATTCCTTATACAACCACGTTTTCATCAAATCCCGATCCTTGCAAAGTAGTAAATGTTGATGAACTTTCTCCTTCCTCTGCTCCTGTTAGGAGTAGAAGAGGTGGCAGACTACGTAGTTTAGGATCGTTGTCCATTCGTGGTTTTTCTTCTCAAACCAATACAACTACTCCTTTTTCTTCTAAACCTAGGGCTTTTTTAACCCCTAGATCCTCTGCTAGAAATAGGGAATCAAGTGAACATATGCGTGAACCAACGGTTGATGAAATCATTCCACAAGAATTTTCTTTCTCATATGATCGTGAAACAATCAGGAACCAAGTTTCTTCTTTAGCCTCCCATGATCGTGCCGATCTTTATCCTACCCAAATTACTATTGGTTTGATCTCTCTTGTTCGAAAAGAATTCTACTGGAAGTATGATTGCCCAGTTTTAGTTCCTGGTTCAAACCAAAGAATAACTTCATATCAGGATGGCTATTCCTTTATTTACACATATCCTTTCACTTTTGGTTTTAGACCACTTATTGACCCAGTAATTATTGAATTTTGTCACTTCTTTAATGTTTTCCTTGAACAGATTGGTCCCATTGTTTGGAGAATTGTTGCATGTCTTCGATATCTATCCAACTTGGCTTCCTTGTCTTTCACCTTTCATCACTTGATTTATCTTTAATCCCCCAAATTATTTCGTGAAGGGGTCTTTCTCTCGTGGCCAAAAGCAAGAGGGTACGGGTTAGCCCTGAGGATGATAGAGATCGTGGCTGGTATGCCCGCTTTGTTGCTGCTCCCACAAGTGCTTTGGTGGGTGAAGAGAATATGCCCTTTCCAAAAAAGTGGAATTTTGCACGTAAGTGTTTTTTCCTTATCTTTCCTTCTATTTCTTTTCTTTAAGAACTTATACTCCCGTATCTACTTTTTCAGCAACCATGGAAGTTTTTAGGAGATCCCTAACTTCCGTGCTTGGGTGGAAAAATTATTTTCATTTTCTCCCATGGAGAGAAGGTCTTAGAAATAACTTTCTCATAGGTTTGAATGCAAAGTAAAAACACACGGTATCCTTCCTTTTTTTAAATTTTTCTTCTTCTCTTTGTGTTAACTTAGAAGTTCCTAAATTTTCTCTTTTGCTAGGATTTCCCATTCATGGTGTTAGTACCACATTTATTACTTCTTCAAGACTTTTTGTATATCTTGCTCAAGATAGGATTTTGAGTTCTTCATCGAAAAGAAAGATGGATGGAGCCCGTGGCTCTAAAGGTGAACAAGAAGAACAGGAAGAGGGTTCTTTAGTGCGCAGGCCTCGGGTTAGGAGGCGTGTTATTTCCGATGATGAAGCCATCCCTCCTCCAAGTTCAGTCCCTTCTAGGCTTTTAGATGAGCCCGAGAGTGCAACGTTAGTGATTTTTGATGAAGAGATGAATGTTCCTCCTCGTGATTCTACTGATCAGTTGTTTACCCTTGGTTTTGATAATGAAGACTTTGGTCCCTTTTCTGAAGAGTTGGTCTTCAAGCCTCTATTCCCCAAGCTGAATCTTCTCCCGTTGTTGATGAATCTTTTCCTGCTGCTGAGGATGCCACTTTGGATGCTGCCCCTTAGTATAGTTTTATTTGAAACTTTTTATGGGATTTTTTTTTTGGAATGGATGTTGGTTTTTACCCCTGTCTTGTTTTGGGGTCTGATAACAAACAAGTATCTTAGTTTCAGCCAAGTTTAATATATAAGCCTTTTCTTATTTTGATGTTGAATTTTCGTTTTTACTCTTTGGGTTGCATTAAAAATGCTCTAATATTTCGTGACTTTGATAGACACGAGTTCTTATAAAAGAGGACCTTTTATAAACGACATTAATGAAGAAGACGTCTCAACTTCATATTGGTGTAAATATATGAGAGAAGTAGAAAAATAAATACTTTGAAGAAGTTTCATGAGTAAATTGTGGAAGTTTCATTCTTTGGACTTTCAAATTATGTAACACTTTATATGTATACAAATAACTTCTTGTACAACATCTACAACTCTTTCATAACTGTTTTCCTTGTAACAGATTCAAATTTCGGGTCTATCTTGTAACCCATGACTAATTATTTCCCTTAACCTAAACAATCGTAGGACCTTGTAACTTATGTCCGCGCGTTTACACTTTATCAAGGCTATTACAAAGGTTTTTGACTCAGGCTAGTTTTTTTGGCTCTTGATTGACTCTTGACTTTTGACTTTTGGGCTGATCCAGGCTTGAATTATGACTTTTATTCTTCTTTGCCTTTATATCTACAGTCCGCCAAGTGTTAGAGCTTTGAATTATGAAATCTCTAGCACTTGATTATTCCTTCCATTTGGTCCATTTCCTGAAAAGGAAAATACATACGGGACTCGGAGGTATACTTTTAGATGATGACTGCTTAACCCTTTTTATTTCAATCAGAAAGGTTGTAACCTAGACCTGGAATAATTTTGTATCCCACGTGTCTTTCAGGTCTAATATCATCATTTGGTTTGGGCTTGATTTTTGACTATTATCTAAAATTGTTAGTATAATTCAAAAGAATAAAATAAAATTATAGTTGAGCGATATCTGACAGCTGGTATTTCCCTTGCCTAGAAGTAATACTTCTTTAAATGAAAAACATTTCAATTTGAAGGTAGTATCTTGCCTTCCATGGTTTCCAACTCATAAGCACCTTTTCCAGCGATACTTCAAATCTTGTAAGGACCTTCCCAATTTAGACTCAACTTTCCTGCACCAACTATTTTTGTTGATTGAAAAACTTTTTGAGAACGAAGTCACCAATCTTTAAGCATCTGAGATGAGCTTTCCTGTTGTAGTATCGCTCAATAATTTGCTTCTGAGCTGCCATTCTTATTAGAGCCGCTTCTCTCCTTTCCTCGAGTAAGTCTGAATTCATTCTCATCTCTTCACCATTTGATTCCTCAGTTGCTTGTGCGAATCTCGTACTTGACTCACCTATTTCAACTGGAATTAAGGCTTCAGCACCATAAACGAGTGAAAATGGAGTTTCTCCCGTGCCTGTCTTTTCTGTCGTTCAATAAGCCCATGGTACTCCTGGTAACACCTCGGGCCAATTGCCTTTTGATTCCTTTTTAATCTCTTCTTAAAATTATTAATAATAATCTTGTTTGTTGATTCAGCTTGTCCATTAGCGACGGGATAATAAGGCGAGGAAGTAATTCGTTTGATTTGCCAACTCTAAAAAGATTCTATGACTTTCGTGCCTATAAATCATGGGCCATTATCACATATGATTTCTCTTGGCACTCCGAATCAGCATATAATGTTTCGCCAAATAAAATCCATGACTTCCTTCTCTCGTACTTGTTTGAAGGCTCCTGCCTCTACCCATTTGGAAAAATAATTTGTTAATACTAACAGAAACCACTGTAATGACCCGACCGGTCATTTTGTATTATCGGACCCCGTTCCCCTAAATGAAACTTCCCATAGCGTCTTATCTTGATTTATGGGTCTGGTATTCGGAAGTGTTTAGAGAAGTAAAGGAACACTTAGTTTCGTAAGGTTGGCCTCTTTGGCTAAGTTTGACTTCAGTCAACATTTTGAGTAAACAACCTCGGAATCAAGTTTCGACTATTCTGGTAGCTTCGTATGATGATTTTAGACCTGGGCGTATGTTCGGAATGGGCTTTGGATGACTCGGGAGCATTTCGGCGCCCGATATCGAAATAAGAGTTTCCTTAAGTTCATATAGTGGTTTGGGACGTGTTTTTGTGTTATCGAGATTCGAATGGAATTCCGAGACCGGGAATAGTTCCTATATGTCATTTATGACTTGCCTGCAAAATTTGGTGTCATTCCGAGTAGTATAGGTCGGTTCGGCGCATTGATATTGAATTCAAGAACTTGAAGTTCTTAAGTTTCAATTCTAGGAGGTTTGAGGTGTGATTTTGAGTTTTTGCATTGTTTTGAGTGTTTCGAAGGCTCGAGCGAGTTCGTATTATGATCTGGGACTTGTTGGTATATTTGGACGGGAGCTCGGGTGGGCCCGGGTGCCTCTCGGGCACTAAACAAGGCCAAAAACTAGCTGAAACAGTTGATGGTGCACCTGATATGGTGTGACCGCAGGTGCGGTTGCCCAGCCATAGGTGCGGGACCACTCCTGTGGTCCCAGCCTCCCAGGTGCGACCCCCAGGTAGGCTGCCCAGTTCTTGCAGGTGCGGAGTCCTGCCCGCAGGTGCGAGCCCAGACCCTTGTCCCATTTTCCGCAGGTGCGAGACCGCAGTTGCGGTCCTTGAGCCGCAGGTGTGAAACCACTGTAGGTAGTGTGTTCTTTTAAAACACGGGAAATGTTCATTTTCTCCATTTTCTTCCACCATTGTTGACCTACAGAGCTTGGGAAAGAGCCAATTGTCACCACCCAGTTCACCCTCCGTGAGCATGCTCGTGACGGCACCTAGTCCCTATGACTAGGTAAGCCTAACAATGCGGAATAACAACATAAATGCGGAAATAGGTAAGTAAAAGGTAATTGAGCAATCTAAAAGAAAGACTGTATATAATTTCCACTTGGCACATACATCCCAAAATAATACGGATGTCTACAACATCACCCCAAAACCCGGAAACTCACGAGAACCACAGGCTAACAAAATATAATACAATGCTCTAACTCCAGAATAACTATACAATTGTAAGGAGGGATAAACTTTTTACAAAAGCTGGAATAAGATAGAGACTCCTGGTCTGCGGACGCGACAGATATACCTCGAAGTCTTTGCTGTATCTCTCAACCTCGGGGATAGTGCACCCGAGTGGAGGTACCTGGATCTGCACATGAAAAACATGCGCAGGAAAGGGAATGAGTACACCGCAACGGTACTCAGTTAGTGCCAAGCCTAACCTCGGTCGGGTAGTGACGAGGAAGGTCAGGGCACTACTGAGGTCAAACAATATAATAGAAATTTACAGTATGAAAACCGTCGGCAATAATGAGTACAATAGTGAAATAAGACAGGTCAAACAAGGCGATAACTAAACACAAGAATAGAGTAAACCCGGAATATGTACAGTATAATAACAATGGTAACAACGAGGATCTACCAGGATACCGTCCTGTAGTCCTTTTCTCAAATATCCAGTGGACCTTCCGGGATACCGTCCCGTAGTCCATCATCTGCATATCCGAAGGATCTCCCGGGATACCATCCCGTAGTCCATCATATGTATATCCGAAGGATCTCCTGGGATACCATCCCGTAGTCCATCATATGTATATCCAAAGGATCTTCCGGGATACCGTCCCGTAGTCCATCATATGTATATCCAAAGGATCTTCCGGGATACCGTCCCGTAGTCCATCATATGTATATCCAAAGGATCTTCTGGGATACCATCCCGTAGTCCATCATATGTATATCCAAAGGATCTTCCGGGATACCATCCCGTAGTCCTAATATCAGTGTGCAGGGGGGTCTCCCGGGATACCGTCCCGTAGTCCCAAAGTAAATAAGCAGGGGAATCTCCCAGGATACTGTCCTGTAGTCCCAAAGTAAATAAGCAGGGGAATCTCCCGGGATACCGTCCCGTAGTCCCAAAGTAAATATGCAGGGGGATCTCCCGGGATACTGTCCCGTAGTCCCAAAATAAATACACAGCCACAACAAGAAGACGTTCAGAATTAGAGTGCATAAAGTACAAGGCAATAGGTAATTCTAGTCTAACATACTTCACGTAGTGCAATTAAGGCAAATTAAGAAAATAAGCAATTAAGGCAACTAGGCATTATTTTCTAAGCTAACATAGACTATAATTGCAAGAAGAATGAAGCAGGTAAGAAAGAAAATCAGTCTAAATATTTAAAGTAAACCGGATTTTTCAATAATTTGCACAAGTAAGCGCTTGTCACCTCACGCACCAGGCATTCAATTACCAAATATCACATCCTAAGGGGAAAGGTCCACCACACAAAGTTAGACAAGCCACTTACCTCGAACTGGCTCAAAATCAACTTGAAACCACACGTCTGCCATGAGTATCCGACTCCAAATGGCCCAAATCTATACAATTCAATTACATATCGTAAATAACATCTCATGCGACAGATTATACTGTTTAATTCAAGCTACGGCGTGAAATTATATAAAATGACCAAAATACCCCTCGGGCCCACGACTCGGAATCGGGTAAAAGTCATATTTTTCCGGACACCCATTCACTCACAAACTCATTTAACTAGAAACAATCGAAATTTGATGCCAAAAAACCTCGCCATTTTCCAGAATTTCGGATTGGGAAATCTCACCACTTTCCTATGGTTTTCCCCCCATTTTTGATAATTAAACTAAATAAAACAACGGGAATTAATGGTCTAACAATGAATTAGGATTAGGAAATGTTACCTATGATCCTCCTCTTTGAAATCCACAGAAAATCGCCACATCTTGAGCTCTTACCCGATTTTTAGAATAATGAGATGAACTCTCAGATTTTTGGAATAAAATACCCAAGCAATCCGCACCTGCGGTACCGCACTTGCGGAAAAAGCATCGCAGGTGCAGAAGTCATTTAAAAGCACTGGGGCCGCACATGCGGTCTTTTGGACGCGCCTGCGGTCTCGCACCTGCGGAACCCAGTTCGCACCTGCGACCACTGGTCCAACATCCTTCTATCGCACCTGCGATCAAACCCACGAGCCTGCGAGTCTGCACCTGCGGAAAAACCTTCACAGGTGCGAAGACACCAGAAGATCCTGGTTCAGCAACAGCAAAATTCCCATATTCCACCCGCTAAGTATCCGAAACGACCCCGAGGCCCCCGAGACCTCAACCAAAACCACCAGCCAAACCTAGCATCTCATTTGAACTAGGTCGACCCTTAAAAACACGTCTCATAACATCAAAATACTCAAATATGCATAGATTCAAGCCTAAGAACTTAAGAAAATTCTAGAACTCACATCTGACGCCGAAACACGTATAAACTTATCCGAATGACCTCAAATTTTACACACACATCCCAAGTGACATGATGGAACTACTAAAACTTCCGGAATTCCATTCCGACCCTCGGATCAAGAATTTACTATCGGACCGGAAACTCCAAAAATTCAAACTTCGACATTCCAAGCCTAAATGAGCTACGGACTTCCAAAATACATTCTGAACACGCTCCCAACCCCAAAATCTCCTAACGGAGCTAACGGAACCATCGGATTTCCATTCTGAGGCCGTCTTCACACTGTTCCGACTACGGGCAACTTTCCAACACTTAAGCTCTCATTTGGGGACTAAGTGTCCCAAAACTCTCCGAAACATAAAACCGAACGTACCGGCAATTCAATTAAGCAGAAATAGACTTGGGGAAAATAGTTAACAGAGGATCGGGTCATTAATTCTTAAGACGACCGACCAGGTCGTCACACCAATCCACCTAGCTACTGATAAGGTAAGTAAATTCTACCCTAGTATTAGTTTAATACATGGTTACTAGTTGAATTAACTACTTAATTAGTGAAAATCAAGGAATTGGGTAGTAACCTAGGGCTTTCAAAAATTTAGAGATTACCGTGAATTGGCTATGAAATCATACAATAATCATATATTAACGATCTTAAGGTTATCGGTGACTGTTTCTTGTGAGAATTTTTGGAATCCGAGTGTGCGGGACCGGGGGTGGATTTTGGGATTTCTTCAAGAATGATGAATTGACTAAATAAGTAGGATAATTCCATGCTTTGAGTATAATTTAATATATTTACATAACATTTGATTAGTTTCGAGTCCTTGGGAGACGAGTTTAGATTTTCGGGCGCGTTCTTGTTCCGGGAAGTAGATTCGACACGAGGTGAGTCTCCTTTCTAACCTCGTAAGAGGGAATTGTCCTATAGGTGATTTAAATGCTATGTGTGATGTTTGAGGGGGCTACGTACGTACAAAGTGATGAGAGTCCGTACGTAGCGGCTATTATTATTATGTCCGGGTAGTTAGGCCCACATCATGCCTTGTGTTCTTCCTCGTAATGCATTATATGTTATGAATTCATGTGATATGTAGCATTGGTTCACTGAGATTTATGGAATTTGATAATTTGAAGGAGTTTATTATGGAAATTAATTTTAAAAGAATATTGTGTGTGCATGTGACCGCTTCACAATTTACATTCCGCGAGCGGAGTGTGATTTCCCCCACTCTCATGGGAGTGGGTTGTACGCCACGGCGGATTGAAAGATGCACTTATGGTTCAGGCCGTTTGACCATCGACAGTGCATAGATATGATTATTTTATGGCAAGGATGCACTTATGGTTCGGGCTGTTCGACCCTCGGCAGTGCACATACATGATTATTTTTATGGCTCAGGTTGGTTGTCCTTATCCGGTATGTGCATGATAAATTATTACTGAATTCATGGATATTAATTTGATAGGTATTTGGGGGAATATGAAGTAGTAATTGTTTATTTACTTCCAGTATTTACTTGGATTTCAGTGCCTTATATATTTGCTGCTTTACTACCTTTACATGCCTACCATTTTTATCATATTCTGTTAAATTATATTGTTGGACCTTAGTGAGTGTATATTCAACCTCTCGTCACTACTTCTTCGAGATTAGATGGGGTACTCACTGGGTACATACTTATTTATGTACTCATGCTACGCTTCTGTACTTAATTGTACAGGTTCTGAGGCTGGTGCATCTGGTTACCATACCGGAGCTCGATTCTAATTATAGTTGGACATGAATTCACGGTGAGCTGCTTCTCCTGACGATCCTCGGCAGCACCATGGAGTTTCTTTTGCTTATTTCCCATATATTTCTTTCAAATAGTGGGACTGTATATTATATCTTTTGTATATTTTGTTACTATGCCCATAGAACTTGTGACACTAGTTCCTGGCACACACGTGGTAGTTATTATAGATTCCGGGTCTGTATATATATTGGCTCACGCCTCCTTATGATCGTTTTTGATTAAAACTGGCTAATTATCCTTTTTGATTTATGTTTTAAGCTTTAAAACTTGGTATATGTTGAAATGTCTAATCAAATAAGAAAGAACCTCTAGTAAATTGAGTGTTGGCTTGCCCGACCCTGCTGTTGGGAGCCATCACGACCTGAGTTAGGATTTTGGGTCGTGACAACATGGTATCAGAGCTCTAGGTTCACATAGGTTTCACAAGTGACGGGCAAACCTAGTAAAGTCCTACGGATCGATACAGAGACGTCTGTATTTATCTTTGGGAGGCTATAGGGTGTTAAGAAATATCTCTCTATTCACATTCTATCGTGAAGTCAATGGTTTACTAAAACTCATTCTTCTATTCTCTCACAGATGGTGAGGATGCGCGCATCCGATGTTCCAGACCCGGGAGATGCCGCTACCCCTGCCGTCCGAGGCCATGGCAGTGGCTGGGGGAGGGCACCGGCCCGAGGTAGGGGACGAGGGCATCCCAGAGCTATTCCAATTGCACCACCACCAGAGGATCCTATCATAGAGGAGCAGGACGAGGTGCCCTCAGCAGATCCTGCTCCAGTAGACTTCATGACGGCGCCAGGCTTTCAGGAGGTCATGGGCTATATGATGAGATTTATGGATACTATGTCCAGACTGGTATATTTCCAGCAGATCCTGTCATTTCTCATGCGAGAAGGGGAGTCCGGACCCCTATTGCCCAGGCTGTAGGCTAGACAGCAGCATTACATCATACCTCGGGTATACTGCCCGTGGGTGGGGTTCAGCCTGTAGCAGCAGCACCTGAGCCCAGACTAGTTTCGGACGGCGATCCGTAGAAGTTATTGGATAGATGGACTCGATTGCACCCTCCACTCTTCGGGGTGAGCGAGGCGAGGATGCCCATGATTTCATTGACAGGTGCAGGGACAGATTGCACAACATGAGGATACTAGAGTCTCATGGAGTGGATTTCACTACCTACTAGTTGGAGGGCAGAGCTCGTAGGTGGTGGAAGTCCTATATTCTCAGCAGGCCAGCAGATTCTCCTCATGTCACTTGGGAGCAGTTCATGCAGATGTTTCTAGATAGATATATCCCACCCTCTGAGAGGGACGAGCTGCGGTATCAGTTTGAGTAGCTAGAGCAGGGACAGATGTCAGTGACAGATTATGAGGCCAGATTTTCAGAGTTGTCTCGCCATGCACTCATGATACTACCTACTGATGCCGCGAGGGTGCAGAGATTTGTGGCTGAGTTGCATCCAGGTATTAGGGCCACCATGGACCGAGAGGTGGAGATGGTTACTCCTTATCAACTCGCGGTAGAGATTACTCGCAGGATCGAGGGGTATCGGTTGAGGAGCAGGGAGCAGGTGCAGCAGGACAAGAGGGTTAGATTCTTCGGAGATTTCAGAGGTGCCCCAGTTAGGGGAAGAGGTCAGTTTAGCAGTAGTCGGCCCAGCAAGCCTTCATATTCAGCACCTCCACCTCCTTCCCAAGGTGTTCCAGCGAAGCCTCATTTCAACGCCATGCCAAAGCGTTCCTACCATCCTCCAGCCATTTAGAGTTCACCCAGTGGTTATCCTAGTCATCAGAGATTCTCCAGCCCCTACTTCAGTGCTATGCCAGAGGGCTCACCTCGCTCTCCGGCCATTCAGGGTCCTTCTTCGGGCCAACATGTTATGGTATCTGGAGGTTGTTACTAGTGTGGGGAGCCAAGTCATATGAGGAGGTATTGTCCCAGGTTTCAGGGCAAGGCAGTGCAACAAGGTTATTAGCCGATGGGTCCAGCACCAGTAGTCCGGCCACCTAGAGGTGGAGAACAGGTCGGCAGGGGTCGTCCTAGAGGTGGAAGCCAGTCAGGGGAAGGTTAGTCAGCTCCTATTCACTTTGGTGGAGCTCAGTCTTCCGGTGCTCCAGCTAGATTCTATGCCATTCCGTCCAAATCAGATGCAGTAGCCTCAGACGCCGTGATCACAAGTATTATCTTAGTATGTGGTAGAGAGGCTTCAGTATTATTTGATCTAGGATCCACCTATTCATATGTTTCAACATTATTTTCTCATTTTCTGGATGCTCCTCGTAAGTCCTTGGGTCCTCCTATATATGTGTCCACTCTTGTGGGCGATTCTGTGCTGGTAGACCGGATCTATCGGTCTTGTGTGATCACCTTCTGTGGATTCGAGACCAAAGTAGACCTTTTATTTCTCGACATGGTCAATTTTGAGGTTATTCTAGGCATGGATTGGCTATATCCTTATCATGACGTGCTACATTTCCATGCCAAGACAGTTACTTTATCCATGCCCGAGTTTTCTAGGTTGGAGTGGAGAAGTTCCTCAGTCAGTTCAGCCAACCGGGTTATTTCATTCCTGAAGGCTCGACATATGGTCGAGAAGGGTTGTCTGGCCTGTCTTGCTTATGTGGGGGACACCACCGTCGAGTCTCCGACGATTGATTCAGTGCCAGTTGTTCGAGAGTTTGCTGATGTCTTTCCTTCAGACTTTCCGGGCATGCCTCCGAATCGTGATATTGATTTCTGCATTAATGTAGCTCCAAGCACTCAGCCTATTCCATCCCCCGTACCGTATCGCTCCGAGGGAGTTGAAGGAGTAGCTTGATGAGTTGTTGGCTAAGGGGTTTATCAGACCGAGTGTATCGCCGTGAGGTGCTCCAGTCCTATTTGTGCAGTAAAAGGATGGGTCTATGTAGATGTGTATTGATTACCGCCAGTTGAACAAGGTCACCATTAAGAACAAGTATCCTTTTCCGCACATCGATGATTTGTTTGACCAGATGAAGGGTGCTAGGGTGTTTTCTAAGTTTGATTTGAGATCGGGATATCATCAGTTGAAGATTCGGGCCTCAGATGATCCGAAGACTACTTTCCGTACGAGATATGGCCACTATGAGTTCCTGGTGATGTCCTTTGGCTTGACTAATGCCCCAGCAACATTCATGGACTTGATGAATAAGGTGTTCAGGCCGTATGTTGATTCCTTTGTCATTGTCTTTATTGATGAAATCTTGATTTACTCACGTAGCATGGGGGAGCACGAGCAGCATTTGAGAGTTGTGCTCCAGACTTTGCGGGAACAAAATCTATATGCTAAGTTCTCCAAGTGTGAGTTCTGGTTGGATTCTGTAGCATTCTCCGGGCATGTGGTATCCGGAGAGGGTATCAAGGTTGATCCTCAGAAGATCGAGGCAGTTCAGAGTTGGCCGCGTCCTACTTCAGCCACAAAGATCAAGAGCTTTTTGGGCCGAGCAGGCTATTATCGCCGATTTGTGGAGGGGTTTTCTTCGATTGCAGCTCCATTGACTAGATTGACTCAGAATAATGCCCCGTTCCGGTGGTCTGATGAGTGTGAGGCAATCTTTCAAAAGCTCAAGGCGGCATTGACTTCAACACCAATTTTGGTAGTGCCTTCCAGTTTTGGGATGTACACAGTATATTATAACGCTTCACCCATTGGCTTGGGGTGTGTGTTGGTGCAGGAAGGGAGAGTTATTGCTTATGCTTCACTCCAGTTGAAGGTTCATGAGAAGAATTACCTTGTGCACGATTTGGAGTTGGCGGCGATTGTTCATGCTCTTAAGATTTGGAGGGACTACTTGTATGGGGTGTCCTATGAGGTTTATATAGACTACCGTAGCTTGCAGCACTTGTTCAAGTAGAGAGATCTTAATTTGAAGCAGCGCATATGGCTTGAGTTGTTGAAGGATTATGATATCACCATTCTTTATCATCCGGGCAAGGCAAATGTGGTAGCAGATGCCTTGAGCAGGAAGGCAGAGAGTATGGGTAGTTTGGCTTATATTGCAGTAGAGGAGAGACCTCTAGACTTGGACATTCAGTCCTTGGCTAATCGCCTGGTGAGATTAGAACTTTCAGAGCCTCTTCGAGTTTTAGCACATGTGGTTGCTCAGTATTTGTTATTGGGGGAGATTAAGGCCCGACAGTTCGATGATCCGTGCTTAGCAGAGCTTCGGGAGACAGTGGTGCCAAGGAGGTTACTATTGGAGAGGATGGGGTTCTGCGACTTCAGGGGCGTTTATGTGTTCCTAATGTTGATGTCCTGAGGGAGAGGATTCTAGAGGAGGCACACAGTTCTCGATATTTTGTTCATCCTGGTGCTACGAAGATGTATCGTGATTTGAAGCAGCATTACTGGTGGAGGCGGATGAAAAGGGACATTGCGGAGTATGTGACTAGGTGTCTTAATTTCCAGCAAGTGAAGTATGAGCACCAGAGGTCAGGAGGCCTACTTCAGTAGATGCCCATTCCTGAGTGGAAGTGGGAGCGCATCACTATGGACTTCATGGTTGGGTTGCCTCGGACTTTGCGGAAGGTTGACGCGGTTTGGGTCATGGCGGATAGGTTGACCAAATTGGCGCATTTCATTCCAGTAGATACTACATATACTTCTGAGAGGCCAGCCCAGATCTACATTCGGGAGATAGTCCAGTTGCACGGCGTGCCGATGTCCATTATATCAGATCGAGGTCTACAGTGCACCTCGCACTTATGGAGAGCATTGCACAGTGGGATAGGTACCCAGATAGACCTCAGCACAACATTTCACCCTCAGACTGATGGCCAGTCGGAGCGTACAGTTCAGATATTGGAGGACATGCTCAGGGCATGTGTGATTGACTTCGGAGGTCAGTGAGACCAGTGCTTGACTTTGACCGAGTTTGCTTACTATAATAGTTATCAGTCCAGCATCGAGATGGCTCCATTTGAGGCTTTGTATGGTCGGCGATGCCGTTCTCCTATCAGGTGGTTTGAGCCTGGCAAGGCTAAGTTATATGGCACCGACCTGGTGAGGGATGCTTTGGAGAGGGTGAAGTTGATTCAGGAGAGGATCCGCACAGCACAGTCTAGACAGAATAGTTACGCGGATCAGAGGGTGCGTGAAGTATCGTTTATGGAGGGAGACAAGGTTCTATTGAAGATCTCACCGATGAAGGGTATTATGAGGTTCGGGAAGAAGGGCAAGCTGAGCCCGAGGTTTATAGGTCCCTTCGAGGTGTTGAGGTGTGTTGGGAGGTTGCTTATGAGCTAGCTTTAACTCCGAGTGTATCAGGAGTTCATCCGGTCTTTCATGTATCCATGCTCCGGCAGTACCACGCCGACTTCTCTCACGTGGTTGATTTCAGCACTATTCAGTTTGATGAGAGGTTGGGCTACGAGGAGGATCCAGTTGCTATTATTGTCAGACATGATCGCCAGTTGAGGTCCAAGAGAGTTTCTGCGGTGAAGGTCCAGTGGAGGGGCCAACCAGTCGAGGAAGCGACATGGGAGTCCTAGGAGGACATGCAGAGCAGATATCCGCACTTATTCAGCACTTCAGGTATGATTCTAGACCCGTTAGAGGATGAACGTTTGTTTAAGATGTGGAGAATGTAATGACCCGACCGATCGTTTTGCATTATCGGGCCCCGTTCCCCTAAATGAAACTTCCCATAACGGTTTTTGTGATTTATGACTTGCAGGTAGGGGTGGGCATAAAATCCGAAAAATCGAATTCCGAATCGAACCGAATTAATTCGGTATTTCGGTTTCAGATTTTTCCGGTATTTCGGTCTAATTCGGTATTATATTTTCGGTATTTCGGTTCGGTTTTCGGTATTATAATTTTAAAATTTCGGTATTTCGGTATGCCGAAATACCGAAATTTTATGGACTTTTTTTTGGACCCTACCTATATCTAGTTATCCACCCACCAGACCCAACCCCAAGCAAGCAACAAAGAAACGGCGGGGGGTAGCCACAATTTAAGGTGGTATTTATTTTTTATCCAGCATTTTTAATGCTTAGCAAAAGTAGCACTAGTCTATTAAAATTAATAAGAATAGACAGTGTTACCCTTTCCTTCCCAAATGAAAATACTCCATTTTCAGATTCATTCCTTACAGATCTACTTCTCCTTTTGCAATGGGGTTCTAGAGTTTGTATGAGTGTTTCCATTATTTTCATATGTGAAATCCACTTTTGAACAAAAGAAACGAATATCTTAATCATATAAATTTTATAAGCCTCTCAATTTCTTTTGTGTCTGCTCTTAGGAGTTGCAATGCATAGTAAACCATTGACTCATAATAATCACAGATATGGGAGGACGTAACTTTTGGTTTTCTAAAAGAAGTGACTTTTAGATTTTCTTAAACAACAGATAATTAGGAAAAATAAGGTAAAAAGACAAAAAATTCAGGACAAAGATAATTGTGTTGAAGGAAATGTAGTCCTGAAGTCTTGAGCTCAAGTTTTGTCTTTGTAACTGGGGAACTTCAGCATACGGGGCTGAAGTTCCCCAGTTATAAAGACAAAAACTTAAGCATACGGGGCTGAAGTTCCCTAGTTACATTGGGGAACTTCAGCTCTAGAGCTGAAGTTTTGTCTTTGTAACTGGAAAACTTCAACATACGGGGCTGAAGTTCCCCAGTTATAAAGACAAAAACTTTAGCATACGGGACTGAAGTTCCCTAGTTATAAAGACAAAACTTCAGCATAATGGGGCTGAAGTTCCCCAGTTTACAAAGACAAAACTTCAGCTCTAGAG
>ML426563.1:161439-179910 GCA_005239525.1 Nicotiana knightiana | reverse complement strand
CCCCGTATGCTGAAGTTCCCCAGTTACAAAGACAAAACTTCAGCTCTAGAGCTGAAGTTCCCCAGTGTAACTGAAGTTTTTGAGGATGTATCTGAACTTTATTGTCATTTGAAAATGTGTTTACTTAGTGAGGATGAGAATTTGAGAAAAATGGCTGAGCGGATGCAAGAAAAGTTTAAGAAGTATTGGGGTGAGCTTGAAAAAATGAATAAAATGATTTTTATCTAAAAATGTACTCAACTACATCTTATCCTCAATCTCCATCTAGTTCTACTTCATATAATAACACATCTAATACATCTTGTGGGAGTGTTATAACTACATCATTAATAAGGACGAAGCTTCACTTGAAGAAACAACTTCTACTTTTCTAGTGTGGCGTCGAAATGCGCATTTAGCACCGGTGGCCGTATTCTTGATCCATTTAGGAGTTCATTGACTCCTAAATGTGTGCAAGCTCTTATTTGTGTTCAATATTGGCTTAGAGAAGAGAAGAATCCTATTAGTGTTGAAGAAGACTTGAAGTATCTTGAGGAACTCGAGCTTGGTAAGCTTTAATATTTGTGTATATTTTAGTTCAAAATAATATATCATAATTCATAATTGTTTATTTGTCATTTTCATTGACATATTTGATCGAATTATCTTTAGATATGGACAATAACGGAAACACTACTAGCATTGCTTGATGAATAGTTGCAAATTGAAACTTGAGTGGTAAGTTTAATACACTATTTGTTTGGTAATATACTTTTGTAGTTTTGTTTTATTATCATCAAAAAATAATATTCTTACTTATGATTTATATATTGCTTAGGTTCAAGTGCAATCATGCCCCTTGTTCGGTTGGCCATTTTCAAAGAAGATTTGCAGTCATTTTCAAATAATATTCTTACTTGTGAATGTACTTGTGAATAAAGTCATTCAATATATATAAGGGGTAGTACTTGTGAATAATATTTTAATATGTTAAAAGATTGTATTGACAACATGGGAAAACTTAGTGACTAATAAGTAATAACTCCAGTCCAGTGAATAATTGAATATAGTAGCCAATACAACGGGCATGTTTATTCAGTGAGCACTGAGCAGCGTTGAAGTTGTCAATACAACGAGCATGTTTTTTTTACTTTTGTAGTTCGTTGTTCTTTATCATCACCGAATATTAAACCGATACCATACCGAAACGAAATAAGAAATACCGAACCGCATCGAAATATTTAGGTACAGTATTTGGTATACAGAATTGAGAAACCGAATACCGAAAAACCGAATCAAAATTCTTAAATACCGAACCGAAGTACCGAATGCCCACCCCTACTTGCAGGGGCGGGTGGTCCGGGATTCGGAAGTGTTTAGAGCAGTAAAGGAACACGTAGTTCCTTAAGGTTGGCCTTTTTGGCCAAGTTTGACTTTGGTCAACATTTTGAGTAAACAACCTCGGAATCGAGTTTCAATTGTTCTGGTAGCTTCGTATGATGATTTCGGACTTGGGCATATGTTCGGAATGGGTTTTGGATGACCTGGGAGCATTTCGGCGCCCAATATCAAAATAAGAGTTTCCTTAAGTTCATATTGTGGTTTGGGACGTGTTTTTGTGTTATCGAGGTCCGAACAGAATTCTGAGACCGATAATAGTTCCGTTATGTCATTTATGACTTGCCTGCAAAATTTGGTGTCATTCTGAGTAGTATAGGTCGGTGCGCATTGATATCGAATTCAAGAACTTGAAGTTCTTAAGTTTTGATTCTAGGAGTTTTGAGGTGTGATTTTGAGTTTTTGCATTGTTTTGAGTGTTCCGAAGGCTCGAGCGAGTCCGTATTATGATTTGGGACTTGTTGGTATATTTGGATGGGGGTTCGGGTGGGCCCGGGTGCCTCTCGGGCTCCAAACAAGGCCAAAAACCAGCTGAAGCAGTTGTTGGTGCACCTGATCTGGTGTGACCGCAGCTGCTGTTGCCCAGTCGCAGGTGCGGGACCTCTCATGCGGTCCCAGCCTCGCAGGTGCGACCCCCAGGTGGTTGTCTAGTTATCGCAGGTGCGGGCCCTTTCCCGTAGGTGCGGAGCCGCAGATGCGGATTCCTGCCCGCAGGTGCGAGCCCAGGCCCTTCTCCCATTTTCCGCAGGTGCGAGCTATTGCTTGCAGGTGCGAGATAGCAGGTGCGGTCCTTGAGCCGCAGGTGCGGAACCACTGTAGGCAGTGTGTTCTTTTAAAACACGGTAAATGTCCATTTTCTCCATTTTTCTTCCACCATTGTCGACCTAGAGAGCTTGGGAAAGAGCCAATCCACCTAGCTACTGATAAGGTAAGTAAATTCTACCCTAGTATTAGTTTAATACATGAATTACTAGTTAAATTAACTACTTAATTAGTGAAAATCAAGAAATTGGGTAGTAACCTAGGGCTTTCGAGAATTTAGAGAAATTCTCGTGAATTGGCTATGAAATCATATAAAAATCATATATTAACGATCTTTAGGTTATGGGTGAGAGTTTCCTTCGAGAATTTTCGGAATCCGAGCGTGTGGGCCTGGGGGTGGACTTTGGGATTTATTCAAGAATGATGAATTGACTAAATAAGTATGAGAATTTCATGCTTTGAGTATAATTTGATATATTTACGTAACGTTTGATTAGTTTCGAGTCCTTTGGAGACGAGTTTGGAGTTTCAGGCGCGTTCTTGGTCCGGGAAGTAGATTCAACACGAGGTGAGTCTCCTTTCTAACCTCGTAAGAGGGAATTGTCCCCATAGGTGATTTAAATGCTATGTGTGATGTTTGTGGGGGCTACGTACGTACAAAGTGATGAGAGTCCGTACGTAGAGGCTATTATTATTATGTCCGGGTAGTTAGGCCCACATCATGCCTTGTGTTCTTCCTCGTAATGAATTATATGTTATGAATTCATGTGATATGTAGCATTGGTTCCCTGAGATTTATGGAATTTGATAATTTGAAGGAGTTGATTATGGAAAGTAATTTTAAAAGAATATTGTGTGTGCATGTGACCGCTTCGCAATTTACATTCCACGAGCGGAGTGTGATTTTTCCCACTCTCATGGGAGCGGGCCGTACGCCATAGCGGATTGAAAGATGCACTTACGGTTCGGGTCATTCGACCCTCGGCAGTGCATAGATATGATTATTTTATGGCAAGGATGCACTTATGGTTTGGGCCGTTCGACCCTCAGCAGTGCACATACATGATTATTTTTATGGCTCAGGTTGGTTGTCCTTATCCCGTATGCGCATGATAAATTGTTACTTAATTCATGGATATTGATTTGACAGATATTTGGGGGAAGATGACGTAGTAACTATTTATTTACTTCCAGTATTTACTTGGTTTTTAGTGCCTTATATATTTGCTGCTTTACTACCTTTATATGTCTACCGTTTTCATCATACTCTGTTAAATTATATTGTTGGACCTTAGTGAGTGTCAAGTCGACCTTTCATCACTACTTCTTCGAGATTAGACGGGATACTCACTGGGTACATATTTATTTATGTACTCATGCTACGCTTCTGTACTTAATTGTACAGGTTCTGAGGTTGGTGCATCTGGTACCGGAGCTTGATTCTGATTATAGTTGGACATGAATTCACGGTGAGCTGCTTCTCCTGACGATCCTCGGCAGCACCATGGAGTTTCTTTTGCTTATTTCCAGTCTATTTTTTTCAGACAGTGGGACTGTATATTATATCTTTTGTATATTCTGTTAGTATGCTCGTAGGACTTGTGACACTAGTTCTTGGCACACACGTAGTAGTTATTATGGATTATGGTTCTATTTTTATATTGGCTCACGCCTCCTTATGACCGCTTTTGATTAAAACTGGCTAATTATCCTTTTCGATTTATGTTTTAAGCTTTAAAACTTGGTATATGTTGAAATGTTTAATCAAATAAGAAAGAACCCCTAGTAAATTGGGTGTTAGCTTGCCCTACCCCGCTGTTGGGCGCCATCACGACCTGAGTTAGGATTTTCAGTCGTGACAACCATACCTTTCCTTTAGCTTGTGGCAATGGTCCCACGATATCCATTCCCCACTTCATAAATGGACACGGGGAGATAACTGTATGTAATAATTCTGTTGGGCGATGCATGTTATTGCCATATCGTTGACATTTATCACACTTTGCTACAAAATGTTCTACATCTTCTTCCATTTTTGGCCAGTAGTATCCTGCTCTAATTAAAGTTTTTACCAAGGATCTTCCTCCTGCGTGATTTCCACAATGTCCCTCATGTACTTCTCTCATAACATATTATGTCTGAGCA
Organism: Nicotiana knightiana; assembly: GCA_005239525.1. Lineage (NCBI taxonomy): Eukaryota > Viridiplantae > Streptophyta > Magnoliopsida > Solanales > Solanaceae > Nicotiana > Nicotiana knightiana. Next base: position 175,626 of record ML426563.1, on the reverse strand, counting down.
GGTCCAAGGCATCATGCTAAAAGTCCCCCGAACATCTTTCGATATAAATTTCCTCAAATTAAGTAGTAACTGACAGCTTTTTTTCGAAGTAGATGAGACTTACTCTTGTCTTTAGGTAAGGTTCCATACTGTAGAAAATTAACAAATTCGTTTCTCCAGTCCTTTATTAAATTATTGAAATTTACCTCATTTTTATCCTGATCTAGTGTTGAATGAAACAAATGTATTAAGATAGCATTTTCGGCATTTGTTATTTCTGCAACTGACGCGAGATTAGCTAGTGCATCTGCTTCCGCATTCTCCTCCGTGGGTATTTTCACAATTTTCATGATTGAAATAGTCTTATCAATTCTCGTGCCTTTTTCCAAATATTTCTGCATTCGTGCCTCTCTAGCTATGTAAGTCCCCTGCATCTGATTAACTGCCAATTGTGAATCACTTTTAATTACGGTTTGCTCTATAGCGAGTTCTCGTGCTAGTTCCAAACCTGCAATCACAGCCTCGTACTCTGCTTCAATGTTAGTAATGTGATAGCATTTTATTGTTTGTCTTATACTTTCTGTCGAAGGTGGGATTAAAACAATACCTAAACCTGCTCCTTTAACATTCGAGGAGCTATCAGTAAATATAGTCCATGTACCAGGTTTAGATCCGATGAATACCTGCAGTTCCTTTTCTATTTCAAGAACTATTTCTATGCTGAAATTCGCTACAGAATATGCTAAAATTTGTGATTTTGTTGCAGTTCTAGGTTGGTACATGATATCATACTCGCTGAGTTCTATAGCCCATTTAGCTAACCTTCCTGACAATTCTTGTTTATATAGTATATTCCTTAGAGGATAAGCAGTTACTACAGAGATAGGGTGACATTGAAAATAAGGTTTCAACTTTCTAGATGCCATCACTAATGCTAAAGCAAGTTTTTCTAAGTGAGGATATCGAGTCTCAGCATCCAACAAATACTTACTAACATAATAAATTGGAGATTGTTTACCTTTATTTTCTTGTACCAAAACCGCACTTACTGCCATTTCTGAAACTGCGAGATAGATGAGTAACCTCTCTCCATCCTTTGGTTTAGCCAGCATGGGTGGATTTGACAAATATGCTTTTAGATTTTTGAGGGCTTGTTGATATTCCTCATTCCATTCAAATTGATTTTCCTTTTTCAATACTGAAAAGAATTTGAAACTTTTCTCCGAAGATTTGGAAATAAATCTTCCCAAAGATACTATTCTTCCTGTCAATCTTTGTACCTCTTTTTTTCTCGTGAGTACGTCTGGAATTTCTTCAATGGCTTTGATCTGTGCAGGGTTTACTTCAATACCTATGTTAGATACAAGAAAACCTAAAAACTTAACTGAAGCCACACCGAAGGCACATTTTTCTGGATTTAATTTCATATTATACTTGTGGAGGATTTTGAAGGTGCTTGAAAGATATTGAAAGTGATCTCCTGCTCCTGCAAATTTGACTAGCATATCATCGATATAGACTTCCATAGTTTTTCCCAGGTGTTATTGAAACATCTTGGTCACCAACCTTTGATACGTGGCCCCGACTTTTTTTCAAACCAAAAGGCATAACTTTGTAACAATAAGTCCCCTTGTTTGTAATAAACGAAGTTTTTTCCTCATCTAGGGATCCACCTTTATTTGATTAAACCTGAATATGCATCTAAAAAACTCAATAGCTCATGACCTGCGGTAGAATCAATCAATTGATCTATATGTGGTATATGGAATGAATCTTTTGGGCAAGCTTTATTTAAATCAGTATAATCAAACCCGCCATTTTTTCCATTCTTTTTTTATTATACCACAGTATTAGATAACCAATTAGGGTATTTTACCTCCCATATTGAATCGATTTTTAAGAGTTTTTTGTATATCATCCTGAATCACTTGATTTTTGAAAGAGCCTTGCTTCCTCTCTTTTTCTTGACAGGTAGGTACGAGGGATCTTCATTCAGTTTGTGGGTCATCACCTCCGGAGGTATACCTGTCATATCTGAATGTGACCAGGCAAAACAATCTGTATTAGCTTTTAAAAATTTGATTAACTTATCTCTCATTTTTGGGATTAGCTTCGCTCCAATATAAACTTTTGGTATGGCCATTGTTCAAATAGAACAACAACTTCGAGCTCTTCAATTGTTGTTTGATATTTTTATTCTCCTATGGTTCTTGAATGACATTAGGTCTTGAATCTACATCTGTTTTCCTTGAGACACTTTTAGCTGAGATCTGATTTACCTCATCTTCAACGGGATTCTTGTTTGTATCTTCATCTATCGTGCATGATTCTACCACTGAATTGATATTCTTAGAAACTTTTTGATCTCCGCGGATTTTCAAAATTCCCCATTGTGAAGGAAATTTAATGACTTGATGTAACATAGATGGTACGGCATCCATGGCCTCCCGAGAATCACATTATAGGCCATGTCTGTGTCTATTACTTGGAATTTCGTATCTTTGATAACTCCTTCTGCAAAAGAATCTGTAGAATTTTTAGGTAAAAGAGAATACCATGTTAAAGCCCCTTTCGTGAGTGTTTCTCCAAATTTTTTGACCAAAACCAACTTAATTTTTTGCTTGATCAAATTATTCCCCTTTATGCCTGTTGTGAATGCAGTTATGTGATCACGTGGATTAGTTGTTCCATCGTATTTTGGGATGTCAGGCATTTTGAACTTCTTAGAAATGGGCAGTGCGGCTGTGCTCGGCTTCCAGGGTGGTTGTGAATATTTATCGATATCCACTCCCTTAATCACAGGTAGGACACCAGGTATTTGTTCAATGCGGTCGTTTTGCTCTTTCATCTTCTTCTGCAAAGTTAATACCAAATTTTGTAAATCAAAGTTATTTAGTGTACCTGACCTCCCATCACGCGATTCATTGGGATTTCCATCGCTTCCTGAATAGGCAAGCCCCGAGCGTGAATTTTCTATGGTTGCAATATTATTTGGGGGAGGAGTTGGTGGTGCAGTTGGAAATCCCCTCACAAAATCTTGGAGAGCATTGTTCACATGTTCAATGATCAATTGTTTTAGGGCATCTTATTCGACGGTCTGCTCATCTCCATGTTGATCATTTGTGTGAGACGTGGATCTTTCAGGTGTTCCTTCTCGAGAATGATGTGGAGATTCTTGTGGTGAAGGAACTGGAGATCCTCCCTCCTGTTGGTTATTGTCGTTGACAATCAACACGATTTTGTTTTGATAAATAAGAATTTGGAAAGTAAAAAGATTATCAGATTCCCCGCAATAGAACCAATTTGTTTAACCAAAAGATAAAATTTTTAGTCAAAGCCTATTTTTAGAAGAACACGGGTTACTAGTGACCAAGAAATTCCTTACTTCCTCAATAAATCACTTGAAAGAAAATACAATTGACAAAAAGATATAAAATAATAATTTATAGTATTAAATAAGCAAAAGAAAGTAATTATATTCCAATAATACTCAAAACGTGTCTTTACAATTGAAATTCTCTCCCTTTATATAGGAGTTTACAAATATAATATTTTCTTTCATTTATGGTGGAATCATTATGAGCTTTAATGACATTAATTGTCTGTTATGATTGGTAATCGTAACTGTTTATGAAAATTTTGTTATGATTCTGAATCCCATTCCTCATTAATTGGAGGTTCATGAATCTTCCCTCTTTACAGTCTTGATTCATTCCGCTCGTGCCTCTTCAGCGACTATTTTAGGTTCGAATATTGGTTCCCTTTTATCTCGTGGGTGTTTTCCTCGTACCTCTTGTGCTTCATACATCTTTTAAATAAAATATTCCAGTTGTTATTTCCTCATTGTTCCACGCATTATGTTATGTCAGCTATATATAATTCCACGTGTACCATTTATTTACCACCAATACAGTGGCGGAGCCAAAAAATTTATTAAGGGGTGTCAAAATATATAAAATTAAACACACCAGAAAATTAAGGGGAGTCAACACATAGTATATATACATATAAGAAAAAATTCCTACCTACACAATGTATTTTTCCCGTGAAGGGGTGTCATGTGACACCCCTTCTTGTAAGGTGGCTCCGCTAGTGAATGTAGCGATATTTTAAATAGAACCACTAAAAATCGCTAATAATTCAAAGTGGGGGATTTGCAGTCGTACCCTTATTTGTGCCACCTTTTAACATGTACCCTATTTTTAAAAATTATTGATTTGGTAGCCAACTGACAAAAAATCCGTAATAATATGACAATTACACCTTTGACAAATCGTATTATCTTGGCCTTCACCTTTCTCCGCGGTAGCCATCTTTCTTATAGTATTTTTTTGGTTGCACATAGTATAGCTTTTACAGAAATATCTAAAATCTAATTCTAAGTTTGGTAAGAAACATTTAAAAAGCAGTGAAGATACTAGAGCAGCCTTAATGCATCCTTAATGCACAAACACATGCATGGATTTGTTTCACCTTGAAGCTAAAACTTCATGCTAATGTAGCCTGAAGTTGTTTCATGTTGTAGCTAAAACTTCATACTAATATAGCATGAAGTTATTTTACAATAAAGCTAAAATTTCATGCTAGTGCATGCTGAAGTTATTTATCCTGTAGTCAATAGTTTTGTCATGAGTGTTGAAGTTATTTAGTTCATTTGCTAAAACTTCAGTTTAAACATGCTGAAGTTGTTTAGTTCATTTGCTAAAACTTCAGACTAAACATGCTTAAGTTTTTGTCTTGCAGTATGTAATTTTCTAATGAGTTTTTACCAATGCATGATGAAGTTATTTAGTTCATTTGCTAAAACTTCAGTTTAAACATGCTGAAGTTATTTAGTTCATTTGCGAAAACTTCAGACTAAACATGCTTAAGTTTTTGTCTTGCAGTATGTAATTTTTCAATGAGTTTTTGCTAATGCATGCTGAAGTTATTTAGTTTATTTGCTAAAACTTCAGACTAAAAATGCTTAAGTTATTTAGTTCATTATGCTTAAGTCATTTTGTTCATTTGCTAAAATTTCATACTAAACATGCTTAAGTTACTTAGTTAATTTGCTAAAACATCATGCCAAAACATGTTGAAGTTTTGTCCTGCAGTCTACAATTTTGTCAATAGTCCTGAAGGGCAAAATCATCTTTTTAAAATGCTTTCCACAAAAAAAAGGTACCGATGCAAACGAAAAAATAAAATGAGTATAAGTTAAAAGGGGGCGACCAAATAGGGCGCCCCATGCAATTTTTACATTCGAAGTTTAGTCAAATCAAAGAAGCCCAATCCACTACCCATGAATGAAGCTTATAGAGAGTCCAACATAGTTACCTATCTCACCAAGTTTCACAATATTCTTATTGTCCGAAAAATGCGGTCAACTAATAATTCCTATTTGACTTACAAGAGACATTGCCTAAGTATAATCAACCACGCGATCAATTGATGAATAAGCATATTAACTTGATACATAGAACATAATCTTAATGGTATCTGGATGGTGCAAAACATTAATATATTAAGGGAACAGTTAGAAAGTATTTTGGGTGCGTTGGCATCAATTTTTCTTGTTAAATAGTATTTAGGTGAAAAGAATACCATTCTAATGAAAGCCTTAATCTTTTCCCTATATCAATAATAGATGTTATAATAATTTAGAAAATGCAATATTGGATAACTTCTATGGTTTTAGGCATGGAGCTTGCTTCTATGACNGGGGGGGGGGATATAACACTCGTAATAGTCGCTACATTCTAGATGTGCCTCTTTCCTAATCAAGCCTTATATAATGATCGATTCTTATACGCCCACACATTTCCTCATATATAAATTTAAAGATTGAAAAGTTTGGTTTCTAGCACGGCCAATTGGCCGGCGACACGTATGGAGACAAAGGGGAATACTTAGGCCAGCTGCCCCACCATGTGTAGGGACTGGGGAGGGGCGACCTATTTTGCATGTGAAGAAAATTTGTTAGAGTAAGTATAGTAGAAAAGGTATTGCAGCTCTATTCTCTTTCATTCTAGGAGATATCATCCATATTAGCTCACTCAAAATTCTCTCAAACCCCTTTTAGAATTCCCAAACAATCCGAGGTCGAATTAGTGGAGAACACTGTAAGATCTAGCATGAAGAAGCTTTGAAATCGTCACTATAATATCAATTATCTTGTTATATTGATTTCTGAAGATTCATTAGAGATACAGCCGATCACCATAGGAGAATAAGAGTTGGAAGGTGTAACTAGTTCTTCAAAAAGGTATGTAAGACAACTTTCATCCTTGGCATGATTTCGTCTCTCTCTAAAGAATTTATGTGTGTAAGACTAGTATGTTCTAATCCTTCTCAATAATGTTGGCGTTGTTCTTGTACATTCTTGCTGATAGCATTTCTTTGAAGTATGAGGTGTTCCTAGATAAGTATCCCGAGGTCGAAAAGCATTGTTCTCAGTTTAGACTTAGCATATCTTGAAAATGGGTCTTGCATTGCATTTATATATATATATATATATATATATATATATATATATATATATATATATATATATATATATATATATATATATATATATATATATATATATATATATATATATTCTACTTTACCGAGTCACGCTATAGATGGCCGGGCAATACCTATTATGCAACCACTAATCAGTTGGGTATGATGAGATACAATTTGAAATACAACCGAGTCCCTGTGCAGCCAAGTACGACTGAGCTCTCTATGAGCTCGGGTACAAAATGATGTGCTATGAAATACTATCGAGCCCTAGTGTAGCCGAGTTCGACCAAGACCTCTTGAGGCCAGGTACGATATGATGGAAGTATAAGACTTTACCGAGCCCTCAGCAAGGCCGGGTACGATATAAGATGGTGTTCCCCAAATAGTGGCTGAATAGTATTAAATCATGTTATACTATACTTAATGCATAGCCTCAATGAGTTGTTTAACCTTGTACAAAGTTTGCCTACTTCTAAGATTCATAATTTCCGCAGTTTACGCCTCCGGTGGCTTGTCTCATATTTAGGTTGAAATCATACATTCATATCTCTTATACTATGTCTTTAATTAACATACCTTCTTAGGGTTACATACTCAATACATTTTCCATATTGACGCCTCTTTTCTTTTGGGCGTTGTGTTCATGCCGACAGGTGTAGATAGACCTAACAACGTCCCTCCCTAGTAGGGTGTATGTTTTAGCTATCGATTGTTGAACTCCACTCTTCAAGAGTAGCTGTTCAGAGGTTGATAGGTACTGAAGTGTCTGTCCCAATCATTTTTAGGTACGATGGGGCCCTGTCCCGACCATGTTATGTGTTATGGTACTCTTAGAGGATTGCAAAACAGTATTTGGAAGTATGTAAATATTCTAATGTTAATATTTCTCCCACAGTCAGTCATGATTATTCGAACATCTAGACCTCATTGGCCCAGATTTTATGTTATAAGGTCTAAGTATGAACATCAGTTCACACGGGCCTTAGGGCCCTGTGTGCCGGTAGAATCTCCCAAGGTTTGGGTGTGACAAACTTGGTATCAGAGCATGTATTTCCTAGGGAGTCTGCAAGATGTATCTAGTACACGGGCCTTAGGGCCCCGTGTGCCGGTAGCATCTCCCAAGGTTTGGGTGTGACAAACTTGGTATCAGAGCATGTATGTCCTAGGGAGTCTGCAAGATGTATCTAGTATAATCTTGTTTATGGGTACATCGTGCACCATACTTATAAACAAGAGGCTATGATATATCTACGGTGAATACCTTTCTTTATTATCTTAATCGTGCGGTAGAGCCGAGTCATAAGTGTTCACTTCTAATCCGTATCTTGTTTATGTTTATATAGATGCCTATCATAAGACGTCAAGCAATTGTTCAGGGATTGAATGAAGAAGCAGGAGAAGGTACCAGTCAGGTGCCACCTGCCCCTACAGGTCAATATGGACCTCATGATGAGGTTGATACTTAGGTTTCAGGGACAACACCACTACCCCCTAGAACAACAACAAGGAACTAACGTGCCCCTGATCCCTCATCCAGTTGCTTTTGAATGACATCTACATATGAGGGGTGCAGTATAGTTGTTGACGCCTTTAGTGGCCTCCCAAGCCCAACGACAGGCCCCAACCACTTTACATAGGGCGATTAGTGTGAGAGTTCGGGATTTCACTCATTTGGACCTCCCAGTATTCACCGGAATAGATCTAAACAAAGATCCCAAAATTTTCTAGATCGGATGCAGCGGACATTGTAAGTTATGGATATCAGTGATACTGTGTCCGTAGAGCTTGCCTCTTACAGATTGTAGGATATAACTGTGACTTAGTATGAGACTTGAGAACAATCTAGATGATCTCTTTCCTCAATAGCAGGATGTGGGGAATTTTCAGAGGCATTCTTGCAGCACTATTTTCTAGTTGAGCTCTACCGAGCAAGAAAATATAGATTCTTACGGTTGGATTAAGGTAATATGAGTGTTCGGGAGTATTGTATGAAATTTAACTCCTTGTCTAGGCATGCTCCTTGGTTTGTGGCCAATATGAATGACCGAGTATATCCATTTGTGTGCGGCTTGGGACCACATCTGATAAATAAATGCACCACATCCTCTTTAAATCCGAATATGGATATTTCTCGATACAGGCTTATGCGCAGAACTTGGAGGTTAGCAAGAGGATACAACAAGCTGCTCAAGAACATGACCAGGGTAATCTAAGAGGGCCCATTCCATGGGTGATATGGGAGAGTTTCGAGGTGGGTTTAGACCTCCATTTTATCGGCATTCACCTTATCTGATGGCTAACGTACCATACAGTCCCAGGGTCAGAATCGTGATCGGATCGCCTATCCTGGTCTGGGTCTGAATCCCCACAGTATAGCGGGGACTCTAGTAAGATGAGGACCCTGGTGTAGCATTGTGGCTGATGTGGTAGAAATCATTTTGGGCAATGCCATCAGGGTTCAGACTTGTGCTACTCTTGTAGGAAACCCGGTCACATCATACATTTTTTCCCAGTGAGAAATGTGGGTAATTTGATGCCACCAATGGGATCTACAAGAACTTCTTCATCATTAGTACACCCTCATAAGCAAAGCATGCAACCGTCAATAGGAAGATGTAGAGGTAAGGGTGGAGCATCTGGTTCGGGTGGACAAAAAAATCATATCTATGCATTGTCGGGGGGACAAAACCTAGAGTTAGGCATGTATGAATGCCTCAGAAAATTCCCCACAAGATAGGCAGTATTTTCTAGTTGAGCTCCACCGAGCAAGGAAGGAGATGTTGTGTATGAATCACTCACATATTCTTCTGAATTGTATGTATCCGCGAGATTAATTTGGAAAAATAGTAGGGATATGCAAGAACAAACAATTTTTATCGGAAACATTCCTCTAAGAATTCCCTGGGAACTTCTATAGTCAATGGAATATATAGAATTGTGATCTCATTAAGTATGTGCGCCGATTATAGACAGCTAAATAAAGTAACCATTAAGAATAAGTGTCCACTTCCGTGGATCGACAATTTGCTTGATCAATTATTAGGTGCTAAGTATTTTTCAAAGATTGATCTCAGGTCCGGATACCACCAATTGAGGATCAAGAAAGAAGACATTATGAAGACAACCTTTCGGACCATGTATGGGCATTACAAATTTCTCGTTATGTCTTTTGTCCTAACCAATACACCAACGACTTTTACGGATCTGATGAATCAGGTGTTCAAACCATTTTTGGATATCTTTGTGATCGGGTTCATAGATGATATTTTGGTGTATTCACGATCATAAGCGAAACATAATGGCATCTGCGAATCGTTTTACACACGCTGCGGGAGCATTAACAGTACGTTAGGTTTTCCAAATACGAGTTTTGGTTGAACTCAATAGCTTTTCTTGGGCATATAGTATCAGATGAGGGTATCAAACTCGACAGTCAAATGATCAGATTAGTTAAGAATTAGCCAAGACCCACAACCCCTACGGAGGTATGCAGCTTCCTGGGATTACCCGGCTACTACGAAAGATTTATGGATAATTTCTCATCCATCGCTGCTCCATTAATGAAGTTGACACATAAGGAAACTAATTTCATTGGACCGGCAATTGTGAGAAGAACATTCAGGAGTTAAAGGACAGGCTAACCTCGACACCATATCTAACTCTTCTTGAAAGACTGAAAGGCTATGTTATATATAGTGATGCCTCTATAGTAGGACTTGGCAGTGTTTTGATGCAACATGGTAGGGTTACTACATACTCTTCAGGATAACTGAGAAAACATGAGCAAAATTATACGATCCATGATCTGGAGTTAGCGGCTGTTATTTTCGCCCTAAAGATATGGCATTATTACTTGTATGGAGTTTCATGTTGACATATTCATAGATCACAAGAGCCAGCAATATTAATTCAAACAAAAAGAGCTGAATTTAAGATAGCGGAGGTGACTTGAATTATTAAAGGATTACGATGTTGATATTTTATACCACCATGGGAAGGCAAATAGTGTGGCTGATGCATTAAGTGGGAAATCCATGGTCAGTCTACGACATGTGGAAAAACATAAGTTAGGGATGACCAAGGACTTGCACCGGTTGACTAACTTAAGTGTACGACTGCTTGATATCGATAACGGATGAGCCACAAATAGAAACGTTGTTGAATCCTCGTTTGTGGTGGAAGTAAAGGCACGACAATTTGATGATCCAATCTTGGTGAAGATAAGACAAAGCATCCCCTATCAAAAGAAGCAAGTGTTCGAGTTAACCGAGGATAGAGTCCTTAAATACTAGGACCAGTTGTGTGTGTCCGATGTCGCGGAACTCTGAGAGAAGATCATGGTAGAGATTTATCTGTCTCGGTATTGCATTCATCTAGGGTCAACCAAGATGTATCATGTTCTTTGAATGTTGTACTGGTGGAAGGACATGAAGAGGAGTGTTTCTGAATATGTCGCTCAGAATTCAAATAGCCAACAAGTTAAGATTGAACACCAGAAATCTAGAGGACTGCTCCAGAATATGGAAATCCCAACTTGGAAATGTGAGATGATCAACATGGATTTTGTTACCGGATTACCATATTCATGCAGAAGGTTTGATTCCATTTGGATTATCATGGATCGATTCACCAAGCTAACTCACTTCCTACCAATTAAGACTACCTTCTTGACTGAAGATTATGCTAAGTTATACATTTAGGAAATAGTTCGACATCATGGGATTTCAATTTCTATTATATCGTACAAAGGTGACTAGTTCACGTCTAACTTCTGAAGATCACTTCAAAAAGGATTGGGTACGAGGATCAACCTCAGCACATCTTTTCATCCATAAACAGTCAGTCATACCGAATGCATTATTCAGAAGCTCGAGGACATGTTATGAGCCTGTGTTCTAGACTCTAAAGGAAGTTGGGAGGACCATCTACTACTCATTGAATTTCTTACAACAACACTTACCATGATAGCATTCAAATGTCACCATCTGAGGCCTTGTACGAATGGAAGTGTATATCTCATATCGGCTGGTTCAACGTTGGTGAGACAAAGTCATTGGGTCCTGAGTTGGTGCAACAGGCAGTAGAAAAGGTGAAAATGATTCGAAGTCGATTATTAACCGTGCAAATCAGGCAAAAATCTTACTCGGATAACTGACGACGAGATTTGAAGTTTGATATGGGAGACTAGTATTCTTGAAGGTGTCGCCTCTGAATGGAGTGATGAGGTTTTGTAAGAAATTCAAACTTAAACCCCCGGTATATTTGACCATATCAAACTATTTTGAAGATCGGTCAAGTGTCTTATAAGATTGAATTGCCTCCGGAATTGGAAGCAATACATCTGGTATTCCATGTGTCCATGCTTCACAAGTGCTTGGGTGACCCCTACAATGTTACCCCTATTGAAGATATTCAAGTTATAGAGTACCTATCTTATGAAGAAATTCCGGTGGCTATCCTAGATACAAGTTCGTAAGTTGCGAACCAAAGAAGTAGCTTCAGTTAAGGTACTTTGGTGGAACAATAATATAAAATAAATGACCTATGAAGCTGAAGAAGATATGAAATCCAGGTACCATATTTGTTCCATACTACATGACATAACAATGAGACTACTATGGCAGGCACAACCGAAGATGAATAAGGATATTTGCAAGGAGTGACTACGATTCAACATTCGAGGACGAATGTTTCAAAGAGATAATTGTGATAATATGAGGTGTTTATGAGTTACTTGTGACAATTGAATACTATTGGAAGTTGAGGCTCGGTATTTTTGAAATGTTGTTGACGTAAAGTGTATTCTTGACCATTCTTTCTCCCAAATATTATATGTTCTTTGCTTCATGGTAAGGGAGAGAGTGTTAATGCACGAAGGGTGATGTCATGCCAATTATTGTTCTACTGTTGATTTATACATAGTGAGGAAGAGATCTAAAGCACAAAGGGTGATGTCGTGCCGTATTTATCATTTCATGCTTAAATTGAGAATAAAAGCACGAAGGGTGATGTCGTGCCGCATTTATTATTTTATGGAGAGATTGAGAGTAATAGAACGAAGGGTGATGTCGTGCCATTATTACTGTTTCATGGTGAGGTGGAGAGTAAAAGCACGAAGGGTGATGCCGTGCAGTTTATATTCATTATGTTTATCCGTCTCATTGGCTGAAGGTTTATTGTCTGTTTCACGTTTTTATTCTCTGTTGTAGTCACCGTATTTTGTACCCCTTTTTGCATGTCCCCTCCCAATAATACATGTTTAATATTTATTTGTTTTTATGTTTTTCGTATATTTCCATCTGCACAGGTTTCTTTACGTGGGTGTCCTGTCATTTGCTCAACACTTACAGAGTACATTGGGTCGGTTGTACTCATACTACACTCTGCACTTCTTATGCAGATCTTGGTACTGGTCCCAGCTGTACGTGAGGTGCATCATCTTGGATTATCATTTGGATACTCGAGGTAGATATGCTAGCGTCTGCAGACCTTGAAGTCCCCTTCCATTATCCATATTTACTATTCTTTCCATTCGAGAAAGTTGTATATTTCAAACCCTATTTGTAAAGACTCTAGAAGCTCATGTACTTGTGACTCCAGATCCGGGTTGCACTTAGATATTATTGGTTTTTATAGAGGACCTATCTTATGAACAAATTCCGGTGGCTATCCTAGATCGTCAATTTCGTAAGTTGCGAACCAAAGAAGTAGCTTCAGTTAAGGTACTTTGGAGGAACAATAATATAAAATAAATGATCTAGGAAGCTGAAGAAAATATGAAATCCGGGTACCCCATTTGTTCTATACTACATGAGATAACAGTGAGACTACTATGGAGGGCACAACGGAAGACGACTAAGGATATTTGTAAGGAGTGACTACGATTCAATATTCGAGGACGAATGTTTCGAAGAGGGTATAATGTTATACCCACACAATTCCCCACACATAAAGTTAAAAATTGACAAGTTTGGTTTCTAGCACGACCACTTAGTCAGTGACACGTATGGAGACAAAGGGGATTACATGTTTTCATAGGCTTACGCCAACTTCCCCACCAAGTGCAAGGACCAGGGCGAGGCGACCCATTTTTTATGTGAAAGACGGTGGAATTTCCTAGATTAGATATCATTAAAAAATAGTGCAACTTTCTTCTCTGTCATTCTAGGAGATATCACCCCCTTTAGCTCACCCAAAATGCTCTCAAACCCCTTTTAGAATTCTGAAACGATCCAAGGCTGAATCAGAGGTGAACCCCATGAGATTTAGCGTGAAGAAGCTTGAATCATCACTGTAATATCAGTTATCATATTATATCAATTTCTGAAGATTCATTGGAGGCAGAGTCGACACCATTGGAGCATATGAACTCAGAAGGTGTAACTAGTTATTCAAAAAAGTATGTGAGACAACCTTCTTTCTTGGCATGATTTGGTGAAAGTGTCTCACTCGCTCTAAAATATTTTTGTGTGTAAGATTGTTATGTTTTAAGAACTTCTCAATAATGTTGGTCATGTTCTTATACATTCCTGCCGCTAGCATTTCTTTTAAGTCTCAGGTGTTTCTAGATAAGTATCCCAAGGTCTAAAAGTATGGTTATGAGTTTAGACTTAGCATCACTTAAAAATGGATCTTGCATTACACGCACGCACACACACACACACACACACACACAAACACACACACACACACATATATATATATATATATATATGT